>PVIJ01007323.1:0-33119 GCA_004024925.1 Scalopus aquaticus | reverse complement strand
TCAGACCAAGACTTGGACCAGGCGCTCAGCGATGAGGAGCTCAACGCCTTCCAGGTGCGCCCGCCCCGCCCCGCCCCGGGCGCCCTCCGTGCTCGGAGCGCAGGCCGTGGGTGCACTCAACGGGCGGTCTCGGGCGCAGAAGTCCTGCTTCGGGCACCCCCTGGCGCCGCAGGCCCTGGAGGACGTGAAGACGGTGGTGTGCAGACACGTGGCGGGCGGCGTGCGGGACGGCCGGCTGACCCTGGACGGTGAGCGGCGCCGCGGGGGGCGGGGGGCGGGGGGCGGGGGGGGGCTGGCGGGCGGCCCGGCTCTTCCCCGCCTCCCGCTACCGGCCCCTCCTGCGCAGGCTTCCTCTTCCTGAACACGCTGTTCATCCAGCGCGGCCGCCACGAGACCACCTGGGCCATCTTGCGGCGCTTCGGCTACGGCGACTCTCTGGAGCTGACGGCCCAGTACCGCTGCCCGCCGTGAGCACGGGGCGGCCGGGCAGGCGGGCGGGCGCCGGCCGGCCGAGGTCCGGGCACCCTGGGAACCGGCTCTCCCCACAGGCTCCATGTGCCCCCCGGCTGCAGCACCGAGCTCAGCCACCTGGGCTGCCAGTTCCTGCAGAGGCTGTTTGAGAAGCACGACCAGGTGAGTGCTGCGGGGCGGCGGGCCCGGGGCGGCCGGGGCTGGCCCGGGTCAGCGTGCTCTGTCTGCAGGACCAGGACGGCGTCCTCTCGCCCACCGAGCTGCAGGCGCTCTTCAGCGTGTTCCCGGCCGCGCCCTGGGGCCCTGAGCTCCCCCTCGTGGTCCCCACGGAGCGCGGCGGGCTGCCCCTGCGCGGCTTCCTCTGCCAGTGGACGTAAGTGCGGCCCCGCCCCCGTCCCCTGCGCCCTCCTGCGGCCACGCCACACCACCACCCGTCGTCCCCAGCCTGGTGACCTACCTGGACGCCCGGCGCTGCCTCGAGCACCTGGCCTACCTGGGCTACCCCACCCTCTGCGCGCAGGGCGCCCAGGGCACCGCCATAACAGGTGGGCGCCCCCGCCCCCCACCCCGCCCTCACTCCCCCTGCCCGCCCGGCTCACCTGTGCCCGCCCCGCAGTCACCCGGGAGAAGCGGCTGGACGAGGAGAAGGGGCAGACGCAGAGACGCGTCCTGCTGTGCGCGGTGGCGGGCGCCCGCGGCGTGGGCAAGTCCGCCTTCCTGCGCGCCTTCCTGGGCCGGCGTCTGGGGGTGAGCGTCCCTGGGCGGCGGGGATGGGGCCGCGGGTGGCCAGGCGCGTCGGCTATGCGCTTCAGCGCATCTGCTCCATTCGCCCCAGGACCCCCTGGAGCCCCCCGCGGAGCAGCCGGGCTACGCCGTCAACACGGTGCAGGCCCACGGGCAGGAGAAGTACCTGATCGTGAGTCCGCGCGCCGGCGGGCGGGGCCTGGGGCCTGGGGCCGGGCCGCCCCACTGAGCCCCGCGCCCCTCCCGCGCCCGGTCCAGCTGTGTGAGGTGGACGCGGACAGCCTGCTGGCCGGCGAGTCTGATGCCGCCTGCGACGTCGCCTGCTTGCTGTTTGATGGCAGCGACCCCAGCTCCTTCGCCGCCTGCGCCAGCGTCTACAAGGCAGGAGGGCGGGGGCGGGGCCTGCGGGATGGGGGGCGGGGTTGCGGGGGCGGGGCCTTGGGGACGGGGCGCACCCCCCTCTCACCGCCCCCCGCCCGCAGCGCCACTACATGGACGGCCAGACCCCCTGCCTCCTGGTCTCCTGCAAGGCCGACCTGCCCGAGGGCGTCCCGCCTCCCGGCCTGTCCCCCGCCCAGTTCTGCCTCCGGCACCGACTGCCCGCCCCCACCCCCTTCTCCTGCGCCGGCCCCTCCGGGCCCAGCAGCGCCATCTTCACCCGGTTGGCCACCATGGCCGCCTTCCCGTGGGTACCGGGGCCTGGCCACTGCGGGGGGACGGGACAGCCGCGCTGGCGGGGCCGGATGGGGCCACCGCCAGCACCCGCACCCGTGGCCTCCCCAGCGGCCTCTGTCTCCGCAGACGCCTGGCGCCCCGGGAGCTGCACGCCCCGTCCTGCTGGCTGCGCCTGGCGCTGGGGGCCGTGGGCGCCGCGGTGGCCGCCGTCCTCAGCTTCTCGCTGTACAGGGTCCTGGTGAAGACGCGCTGAGCTGCGCGGGGCGGGGCCGGGCCGCGGGGCAGCCCGGCGGCTGCATCTGTAGCGCTTGCCCCAGGCCCGCGTCCCGCCCGGCGCCAGGAGCGGCCGGCGCCAGGCTCCCGGAGCAGGGGCCTGGGCCGGCAGGGCGCGCGGCTCTGGCGGGAGGCCTCGGGGAGGCTGGGCCAGACCGCCATTAAACTTGCTGGTGTCCGCCCACCCTGGCCTGAGATGCTTTTCTGAGTCAGCCCGTTCTGTTGTCTCTGTGGGCTGAAGCGCGCCGGCCCCACCCCTCCCGGGGCCCGGGCCCCACCCTGGCCAGTGAGGCTGCCGCTGGGGTCCCCGGGGCTGGCCCACCCTCCGGGCTCCGCGCGCCGCTCCAAGCAGGACGGGGAGGCCTCTCCCGGCAAGTGGGGGGGCCGTGGTCTGGGGGCCGCCCTGCTCCCCGAGCTGCCCCTGGCGAGAGGAGGGAGGCGGAGGCCCGTCACCGAGGGGCCTGCCCCGTGTTCCGGGGCTTCCTGGCATGTGTCCCGGGGTGGACAGCCCTCGTGGCTGGTGGGGCTAGGCCCAGCGACAAGTGTCCCTGCCCAAGCAGGGGGGGGGCTGGCCGGGTCACTGCACTGGCCTGCTCGGAGCCCAGCAGGGTGCGGCTGCCCAGGCCGAGCTGCCAGGGGGCCACACGCCACCCCTAGTTGCTGCCACCTGGGTGTCCTGAGGAGCCCGCCAGCACCCCGGGGAGTGCCCACCCTGCCCCAGCTGCGCCCCTGCTCGCTCTGAGTCTCCCCACGTCTGTGGTCTGTCCCCGGCTCCTGGAGCCAGATGCCCCTGTCCAGCATCCAGGCTGCGGAAGCACCAGGGCTCTCCAGGTGCGAGGTGGCCGGTGGCCCCCATTCTGCTACCGCCCCAGCGGCCCCGTGTGGGGGCAGACTGCCCCAGGCCCAGTGGTCGCTGCTGCTGCCGCCTCCGCTGCCGCCGCCGCCGCCGACTTCCCGGCTGCGCCGTGGGGGGCCGGGGCCTGGCTTGGCTCAGCCCCGCCGGCCGCCGCCGCCCGGGTGGGGCGCGCCTGCGGGAGCACGTCCGTGCGCAGGGGGCGCGCGAGTACCGGCCGCGCGGGGCGGCGGCGGCGCGAGCGCGGAGGGCGGGCGGCTCCGTGACGCGGCGCCGTGCAGCAGGCGGAGCGGGCCGGCGGGGCGGAGCGGACTCTTCCGCAGAGCAGCCCCTCCCGCCGCGGCCGCGACCCCGGCCCGGCCCGCCCTATGGACAGGAGCTCGCTGCTGCAGCTCATCCAGGAGCAGGTGCGTGGCGCGCGGGGGGCCTGCGCGCGGGGCTGGGGGCTGCTCCGGCACCCACTTCCCACGCCCCCTCCTCGCCGGGCCCCGGCCCCCTTGCCCGACCGGGAGCCCAGGAGGGGCGGAGGGAGGGGGACCGCCCTGGCGTCGGCCCCATCCCCCGAGACGGGCAGGGCGGGAGTGAGGCACGGAGCCCCGGGAGCACGGAGCAGCCAGAGGCCTGGGGCGCACTCGCGGTGCCCGGCCCCCGGCACCGCAGGCCCGGGCGCGGCCTCTCCCATCGGCCTGGCCCAGCCCCGTGTCGGGCGGCTCCCCACCCCAGCAGCTGGACCCCGAGAACACAGGCTTCATCGGAGCCGAGACCTTCACTGGGCTGGTGCACAGCCATGAGCTGCCCCTGGACCCGGCCAAGCTGGACATGCTGGTGGCCCTGGCCCAGAGCAACGAGCGGGGCCAGGTCTGCTACCAGGAGCTGGTGGACCTGGTCAGTGCGCCGTGCGCCAGCAGGGGCCAAGCCTGGCGGGAGGGGGCGGAGGGCGCCCGGCGCTGAGGGGCCGCGCAGGGGAGCGGGCGTCCATGCCCACGCCGTGCCACACCCCCAGATCAGCAGCAAGCGCTCCAGCAGCTTCAAGCGGGCCATCGCCCACGGGCAACGGGCGCTGCCCGGGGCCGGGCTGCTGGACGAGCCGGGCCTGGGCGTCTACAAGCGCTTCGTGCGCTACGTGGCCCACGAGATCCTGCCGCGCGAGGCGGACCGGCTCTGGTACTTCTCCCGGCAGCGCAGCTGCCCGCCCCCTGTCTTCATGGCCTCCGTGACGCTCGCCCAGGTGGGCCTCCCGTCCCTGCGCGCGCGGCTGCAGCCGGCCGCCTGGCGCTGACGCCCCTGCCCCCCAGATCGTCGTGTTCCTGTGCTACGGGGCCCGCCTCAACAAGTGGGTGCTGCAGACGTACCACCCCGAGTACATGCGCAGCCCCCTGGTCTACCACCCCGGCCACCGCGCCCGCGCCTGGCGCTTCCTCACCTACATGTTCATGCACGTGGGGTGAGCGGCGCCCTGGGGGCGGGGCAGGGCGGGGCGGGGCGGGGCGGGGCCGCCCACGAGGCCCCGCCCTCACACCACGCCGCCCCCACGGCCAGGCTGGAGCAGCTGGGGTTCAACGCGCTCCTGCAGCTGATGATCGGGGTGCCCCTGGAGATGGTGCACGGGCTGCTCCGCATCGGCCTGCTCTACCTGGCCGGCGTGCTGGCAGGTGAGGTCGCGCGCCCGCGGGCGGCGCCCAGCAGGCCCGGCCCTCACGCCGCCCCTTGCTCACACAGGGTCCCTGACCGTCTCCATCACCGACATGCGGGCCCCCGTGGTGGGGGGCTCGGGCGGGGTCTACGCCCTGTGCTCGGCGCACCTGGCCAACGTCGTCATGGTAACCGGGCAGCGGGGGGCGGCTGGGGCAGGGGCCGCGGGCCCGCCTCACGGCCGGATCCCCACAGAACTGGGCCGGGATGCGGTGCCCCTACAAGCTGCTGCGGATGGTGCTGGCGCTGGTGTGCAGTAAGTAGGGGCTCGGGGGGCGGGTCCCCGCCAGGGCACCGCCCACCTACCGCCTCCCTCCACAGTGAGCTCCGAGGTGGGCCGGGCCGTGTGGCTGCGCTTCTCCCCGCCGCTGCCCGCCTCGGGCCCGCAGCCCAGCTTCATGGCCCACCTGGCGGGCGCGGTGGTGGGGGTCAGCATGGGCCTGACCATCCTGCGCAGCTACGAGGAGCGTCTGCGGGACCAGTGCGGCTGGTGGGTGGTGCTGCTGGCTTACGGCACCTTCCTGCTCTTTGCCGTCTTCTGGAACATCTTTGCCTATGACCTGCTGGGCGCCCAGGTGCCCCCGCCGCCCTGACTGGGCCGCGGCCACTGAGCACCGCGCCCGCCCCCGCCCCGCCGGGACTCGCAGCCTGAGCCTTTTTGGAGAATGAATAAATATTTCACACAGCACCAGGTGGCCGACTGGGCTCTGGGCTCGTCTGGCCACCCCCGCTCGCGGAGCGGCCGGAGGGCTCTCCCCTCCCGCGGGGGCCCAGCTGCCCATGTGTCCCTACCCAGCGAGCCCAAGAGGGGGCGCCGGCACCCGGGCAGGGCTCACTCAACACTTACCGCAGCTGCAGCCCCGGACTGGCTCCGGAGCCCGCCGGAGACTGGGCCAGGCTGGCCCACAGCGCAGTGTCCACGCGGCGAGGGGTCCACAGCCCCGAGGTGCCGCCTTAGAGGCGCTGCGGTCTTGCTGACCCCCAGCCCCCTGCCTGCCCAGGTCGCTGCCGCCGGCAGGTCCCTCACCCGGGCTCAGGGCCGCCGCTCGCTCCGGCGCCCGGCCCAGCCACAGCAAGTGGTGCTGCGGAGGGCACCACGGGCAGGCGGGCACCGCCTCGGCGGCCGTGAAGCCGACCGCTGCGGCCTGCGAAAGACGCTCCCTCCAGCCTCACTGGTCCCGCGACCATCTGGACTGGGAACTGCACCCCTGGCCCCCAAACCACACTTCCCGACAGCCCTGCCCCTGCGACATGGCCGGCGGTTTTCGGTCACAGACAAGCCTATACGGGCCAGGGGTTTGGGGCCCCGCAAGGCCAGACTAAACCGAGGCGCGATCCGGAGGGCGCACGACTCGAGACCGGGGTTGGCGGGCACGAGCTCCCGCAGGCACTGCTGGAAGCGGCCCCGCTGCGGCCAGAGGGTGCGGTGGGGGCCACTGACCGCGGCCCCCAGGAGGCCCCGCCCCCATAAAGCCCCGCCCCGCCGGAGGCCCCGCCCCGCCCGCCAGCTTCCAGGCCGCCCCCGCTCCAGCGCCTCCCGTGTCACGTGTTTCTCCGCTCGACCCTCGACGGCCGCGGCGACGCCGCCCGACCCCCGGGAGGGGCAGTGGCGGGGCTTCCCGGCCTCAGGGGCGCCGCTCGCCCGCCCGCCGCCCCGCCGCCTGCCATCGCTCCGGGGCTTCCGGCCGTCCCGGGGGCCCGCCCGCGCCCGCAGCGCCCCCCGCGGCGCGCCAGGACGGCGGCGCGGAGACTCGGGTCCTCAGCCCCGAGCGCGCGGGCCGCGGGTCCACGCCGGGGGCGGGGCCGCGCGCGCTCCCGGGGGCTCCGGGGACGCGCCCGGCCGACCCCGCCCCCCGCGGAGGCGCCTGCGCGCCCGCACGCCTGGCCCCGCCCCGCGCGGCCGGAAGTTCCGGTGCGGATCGCGGGCCGGGCCCGAGCGGATCGCGGGCGCGGAGCGGGCCGGGCGCGGAGCCCAGCCGGGCCGCGCGGCGCCATGAAGGGCAAGGAGGAGAAGGAGGGCGGCGCGCGGCCGGGCGCGGGCGGCGGGAGCCCGGAGAAGAGCCCGAGCGCGCAGGAGCTCAAGGAGCAGGGCAACCGGCTCTTCGTGGGCCGCAAGTACCCGGAGGCGGCGGCCTGCTACGGCCGCGCCATCGTGAGTGCGCCCGCCCGCCGCGTCGGGAGGGCGGCGTCCGGCCGGCCGCGGGGGCGGGCGGGCCGGCGGACGGCGCGGCGATCCTGTGCCCCCGGGGCCGCGGCCCCGGCCCGGTGAGGGGAGCCCGGGCGCTGGGAGCGTCGGGGATCGAGGCCGCGGGGCCTGGGCCGGGGACTCTGGCGTCTCGAGGACCCCACGCTCGAAGCTGGGGTTCCTGCAGGCCTGGGGGACTTGCCTTCAAATCCGATGGGAGCCCAGAGTGTGCTCGGACAGGTGTTGAGGCCAAGCCCGCCCCTCCACCGAGCCCGCAGGGCCCCGGCGCCCCGGCCGCTGTAAAGCGCCGGGTCGCAGCTCCCGACGACGGCCCAGGCTGGGAGGGCCGGGCGGGCCGGGCCCCCGCTCACGCCGCCGCCACCGCCCGCAGACGCGGAACCCCCTGGTGGCGGTGTACCACACCAACCGGGCGCTGTGCTACCTGAAGATGCAGCAGCACGAGCAGGCGCTGGCCGACTGCCGGCGCGCGCTGGAGCTGGACGGGCAGTCCGTGAAGGCGCACTTCTTCCTGGGGCAGTGCCAGCTGGAAATGGAGAGCTACGACGAGGCCATCGCCAACCTGCAGCGAGGTGGGCCCCGGGTTGGCTGGGCTCTTGCACCAGCGAGCGAATGGCCAGGGGTGACCTGGGGCTTCCCGTCCCCAGCCTACAGCCTAGCCAAGGAGCAGCGGCTCAACTTCGGCGACGACATCCCCAGTGCCCTGCGCATCGCCAAGAAGAAGCGCTGGAACAGCATCGAGGAGCGGCGCATCCACCAGGAGAACGAGCTGCACTCCTACCTCACGCGCCTGATCGTGGCTGAGCGCGAGAGGTGGGGGCGGCAGCCCGGGCCCCCTCCCCCAGTCACCCACTCTGAGTCACCAGTGCAAGCGTTTATTGACAGCAAGGCTGGCAAGCGGGAGGGTGCAGCCCACACAGCCTCGGGGTGGGGCGGGGCCAGCCCCATGTCTGACAGGCGCCTGGTCAACCCCCAGGGAGCTGGACGAATGTCAGCGGAACCACGAGGGTGACGAGGACGACGGCCACGTACGGGCCCAGCAGGCCTGCATCGAGGCCAAGCACGTGAGGGTGCCCCAGCCCCCGTCTGTCTGACCCGGGCGCCCGTGGTGCGTGCGTGGGGCCCACGTGCCTGCAAAGGGGTGGGGGGAGCACAGGGCCCCACGCAGACGCTTCCTCGCAGGACAAGTACTTGGCGGGCATGGACGAGCTCTTCTCCCAGGTGGACGAGAGGAGAAAGGTGAGCTGTGTTCAGGGCCCGTGGGCGCGGGGGCCCTCCTGCTGCTGACCGACCCCTCTCGCTGCAGAAGCGCGACATCCCCGACTACCTGTGTGGCAAGATCAGCTTCGAGCTGATGCGGGAGCCCTGCATCACGCCCAGCGGCATCACCTACGACCGCAAGGACATCGAGGAGCACCTGCAGGTGAGGCCACAGGGCTGGGGGGCCGCCTGCCGAGCAACCTCTGATCCCACTGTCACTGCAGCGCGTGGGCCACTTTGACCCTGTGACCCGGAGCCCCCTGACCCAGGAGCAGCTCATCCCCAACCTGGCCATGAAGGAGGTCATCGATGCCTTCATCTCCGAGAACGGCTGGGTGGAGGACTACTGAGGCGGCTGGCGGGGCCGCTGGCTCTGCCTCGCCGGGCACCCCAGTCCAGGAGGACCCCGGGCAGCAGCCCAGCCCTGTACATAGTCTGCCCCCTGCCCCGCCCCGCCAGTCCTGCTGCTGGGCTGCAAGCCCCCCAGCCCCATGCCAGGAAGAGCAGGAGAGGGTGGGCTGCGCTGAGGCCGCCGCTGTCCCTGCAATAAAATCCAAGTGCTGCAGGGGCGTGTGCTGGTGTGGGCCGCGCCGGCTAGCCGAGGAAGGTGGAGACGAAGACGCTGGTGTCCAGGTTGAGCGTGGCGTGCCACCACCGCCCAGGGAAATAGAGCAGCTGCTGAGGGAGCACGGGGTTAGTCGGGGTTACTCGGGGCTCCCCGGCCAGCCCAGGCCCTGGGTTCTCTGCCGCCGCCACTCACCTCGCCGGCCCGGATGGTGCACTCCAGGGGACGCTCGGACGGCGCCAGGGCTGGGTATGTGTCCCGGAGCCAGGCCAGCGTGGTCTTGTTGGGGTGGAACTCGGGCGTCTTCTCAGGAGGGTACAGGAACCAGCGCTGCAGAGAAGGGCAGGGTCACCTGTGCTGTGGCCAGCGCGTCCCACCCTCCGGCCCTCGCCCCGCGCTGACCTTACGGCCGTAGATCACCTCCGAGAACCCGGGCCCGTGCCAGTGAAAGGGCACCCCAGAGCCGGCTCCTGTGGGTCAAGGACGAACTGCTGGTGACCGAGCCCAAACTGTCCAAACCCTCCGACGCCCGGCTCCCGCGGGGCACCCACCTGCAACCCCAAAGCTGTACGCAGCGGTCATGCCCAACAGGCTGAACGGGGGAGGGGAGTAGTGCTGGAACAGCGGTGCCCACTCGGTGAAGTTGTTGTCCCCGAAGAAGTACAGGGTGTCTGTGAGCACAGAACGCTAGATAGAGCACAGGGTCCTGGCGCTCCCCACTCCCCAAGGTCCCCGCAACCGCCAGTCTGGCTCACCATTGCCCAGTGAGCTCGGGTCCTGGGGCTGCAGCAGGTGCTCCACGTACTCCTGGAAAGGCAGGTCCACTGCGGGAAAGCAGCGGTCAGCACGGGTGGTCCAGCCGCCAGGACGCCACCGAAGGGGCGGGGCGGGGCGGGGCGGCTCACCTTTACGGTAGGAGTAGGTGTTAGCGGTGCTCAGGCGGACCACGCTGTCCCCAAACGACGCCAGCAGCCTCTCGCGGGAGCACAGGGCCCGGAACCTCTGCAGGGGCGGAAGGAACGCTCAAGGCCGAGGCGCCCGCGGGGCGCGGGGCGCGGGGCGCGGGCACGGGCACTCGCACTCACCGAGTTGTCCGTGAGCCCGGGCAGGACCACGGGTCTGGAGAAGGCGTAGCTGCAAAGAAGGGTCGGTTACGGCGGGCCCTCGGCGGCGCGGCGCGGCGGGGCGGGGTGGGGTGGGGTGGGGTGGGGTGGGGCGGGCGCGGGCACTTACTGCTGCGCGAACTCGGCGTGGGACAAGCCGGGCCGGCGCTCCACCGTGCAGCGCGCCTCCTCCGCCAGGGCCGCCGGGTCGCGCCAGCGCCTGCGGGACACCGGTCAGCGCTCGGCCTCGCGCCGCCGCCCCCGCCCGCCGCTCCGCTGCTCACCATCCGCCGTCGTCCGGCGCCCCCAGCTCGCACAGCGCCAGCAGCAGGAGCGGCCGCGCCCACGCCGCCATGACCCGCCGCGGGGCACGCCGGGAGCGCCGCCGCCCTCCGCGGCCCGCCATTGGCCCGCGGCGCCGTCGTCGTGGTGACGACCCGCCGCCGCCCGCCCCCGGGTAGGGCACTTCCGGGAGGCCCGCCAGGCCCCGCCCGTCTCCACGACGACCCGCCCGCCCGAGACCCCGGCGCGAGGGCGACAGGCGGCGTCAGACAGCAGCTGCACTTGCTTTATTGGGCGCCCGCCCGCCCGCCCGCGGCCGTCAGGAGTACTCGCACAGGTGGCCGCAGCCCGCCGGGCAGTGCGAGCTGCTCTCCAGCCACTTCATGATATGCTGCAGATGGCCGCCGTGACTGCAGCCCTGGCACCACACGAACAGCCCCTTGACCACGTGGTGGCAGACGGCGCACATGCTGGCGCAGCGGTGGCACCTGCGGGCGGGCGGGCGGGACTTCAGCGGGGTCCCGCCCCCACCGCGGGCCGCCCCGCCCCTGCCGCAGACCCGCCGCGCCCCGCCCCGCCCACCTGTCGCAGACCCAGCCGCGGCTGCTCATGGGCCGCTTGCAGTGGCTGCAGTTGACGTGCAGCGTGGTGGACGCCTGGTTGAGGCAGCTGACGGCGCGGCTGGTGCTGAGCTTGACCACCTCGTTGGACACGTTCCAGAGGCAGAAGCGCTGCAGCAGGTCGATGTAAGACGTGTACCAGTGCTCCTGGGGAAGGGGGACGGGTGTCAGCCCGGGGCAGTGGGGGCGGGGGGGCGGCAGGCTCCGTTGCCGCGCACCTGCGTCTGCTCGTCGATGTCGCGGCGCACGCGCTCGCCCAGCACCACCAGCACCGACACGGCCATCTGCACGTCGCCCTGCTCGGCGTAGAAGCGCAGCATGTCACACACCAGGGAGCTGAAGAAGTCAGGGGGCAGGCGGCTGTCGTGCAGCGCGTGCGAGACGGAGAGGAGCGAGAAGGAGGGGTCCGCCGGCGCCAGGGAGGCCGCCTCCGCCTCGCTGCCGCTCACGTGCGGCGACTCGGCCTTGTCCTGCAGGTGCTCGGGCCCGGACGGCGTGTCCACGATCTCGTGGCGCAGCGGGAAGGCCTCCTGGGGCAGCACGTACTCGGGCTCCTCGGCTGCGGGCAGGGACAGGCGGGTCTGAGCCGCGCGCAGCCCCGCCCCGCCCCGCCCCGCCCTGCCCGGCCGGCCGGCCGGCCGCTCACAGTGGGCGTGGTCCGGCTCCAGCAGGTACAGCTCGTCATCCTCGCCCTCCACGTCGCCCAGCAGGTAGTCGGCGGGCACATCACTGCCCTCGGTCTCCTCATTATCTGCCGGCCAGGGAGGGCGGGGTTTCAGGGCCCTGGCTCCAGAGAGCCAGCCCCGCCCCGCCAGGGCGCCCCCTACCCTCGTTGGTGATGAGCGTGGCCGAGGAGTCCAGCAGAGCCGTGTCACTGCGCGTGTCGCCCTTGCTGCGGTCCAGCCGGGCCTCGCCGCCCAGGCCTGGGGTCACATCCTTCAGGTTGAAGCTGGGGGCAGGAGGGCAGAGGGTGGGTAGGCTCCAACAGGCCCCTCCGGGGAGAGCCGCCCCCGTGTCTACCTGTTCACCAGCTGCAGCCCGCAGGCGCCCCCCTTGCCCATGCTGTGGTTGAGGCTGGTGGCGGGCACCAGGCCCGGGCTGCAGTAGATGATCCGCAGCATGGTCCAAGTCTGCGCCACCTGGGGGCAGGCACCGGTCACTCACAGGGCCGAGTCCCGCGCGCGCCAGGGACACCCAGGCTGCCTGAGTGGACGTCAGCCCTCAGGCTCCGGCTGCCCCGGGGACCCAAGGCCTCGGCCCGTCCCGCGTGGGGAAACCAAAACCCGCGGGGACGACAAGAAGCCAGTCTCCACCCTGTGGGGCGCAGGGAAGTGGAGGGCAGCCAGCGTGGCCTCGGAGACCCGAAAGCAGGCGGGGGCCTGGACAGGGACACACGCTCATGACACCAGGACCCGTCCGCCACTGGCCCTGGGCCCCTCAGCCCCCGGGATGAGGCCAGCCGGAGTCGAGTGCTTGACCACACCTGGTTGCAGCCCCCGGCCGCCGCGGCCAGCCCACCTACCTGGTTGCGGCCGAGCCCCCGTGCCACCGCAGCGTTGTGGTCACAGAGCTCGGCCAGCGGCCGGCCGGCCAGGGCGTAACGCTCGGCCGTATCCACGAACCAGCTCATGCTGCCGCCGCCGGGCTCCATCTCAAAGACGCTGAGGGCACTGGAGGCCAGGCCCAAGAAGGGCTCGGCGGGGTCCGGCTTGCGCTTGAAGAAGATGGGGGGGTGGCGCCGGTCACCGGCATAGGGCTTGCGCCCCAAGTCGGTGGCCACGAGGCTCTCCTTGGCGGCGAAGGCCAGGTCCCCAAAGAGGCCGTAGCAGAGGCCCTCGGGGTTGGCGCGCTCCACGGGCTGGCTGGCGTCACGGAACAGATGCTGGCACAGCGTGCTGTCCTTGGAGCCCGACAGCAGGAAGGAGGGGTCGTGCGGGTGGCGCCAGGCGATGCCCGTGGTGACGTCGCGGTGCTCCTCGAACATGGCGGCGGGCACGAAGGGCCGGCGCACGTCCCACACGTAGATGTTGTGGTCCACCATCATGGAGCAGGTGGCCAGGTGGTGGCGGCACTCGGGCCGCCACTTGACCCGGGCCACGGAGGCGATGGTTTGCACGCAGTGCACCTCCTTGGCACGGTGCGTGGTCACGTCCCAGACCTTCACCATCTTGTCCCGCCCGCCGGTGGCCAGCCAGCCCCTGCGGAAGGGCCCGCACGGCCTCAGCGGCACGCCCGGCCCTGCCCGCCCTGTCCCCGCCCGGTGCCCACGCCCCACACCTGTCGTCCGGGTGCCAGTCGCAGCAGAAGACCGGCCCGTTGTGGGCAGTGAACATCCGCTCGCAGCGGTCAGGCCGCCGGATGTCCCACAGCTGCACGTTGCCATTCTCAAAGGTGGAGGCGAAGGTGAAGTAGTCCCGGAGGCTGAACTGCACGTCCCGCACACTCTCAGACTGGCCTGGGGGCGGGGGCATGAGCGGCCGGCCAGGGGGACCGCGCGGGGGCGGCAAGTGCCAAGCCCGGCCCTCAGGAGGGCGAGTGGGCTGCCCGGCCGGCAGTGGCAAGGGGAGGATTCGGAGTGGGACACCACCCCCGCCGATCAGGGCCCCTGGCTGCACGTCTGCCGCCACAGCAAAAGCCATGAGCTGGACTCAGGACAGGGCGAAAGGACCACAAGGGGACCCGCCGACGTGCCCACTTCCAGCGCAGAGGGCCCTGGCAGTCCAGGGCACGCCCTGCCGGAGCTCTGAGGGAGGAGGAGCGGGCATCGAGACCGACCCCGGCCTCCTGCCTCCCAGGGGCCCCTGGCCCCCTGGGCGTCCCCAGGCCGGCCCACACACCTCACGGCGGCCCTCCCGACAGCCACGCCCCACCCATGGACCCCCACTGCGGCAGTGGGGCTCAGGCAAGAAGCCCTGGAGGCCCGCGGCGGCCCCCTGGCCCGTGCCTACCCGAGAAGGTGCTGACCGAGTCCTTCCTGCGCAGGTCGAAGCACTTCATGAAGCCGTCCTGGGAGCCGCTGAGCAGCACGTGCGCCTCGGTGGGGTGGAAGCAGACCTTGTTCACCGTGCGCTTGTGCTCTGTGAACAGCTGGTCCTGCTTGTTGCGGGACGGCCGGCCCAGGTTCCACGTGACCACCACGCCGTTGGTGGCCGCTGTGGCCAGCAGGTTCTCGTCGATCTGGTGCCAGACCACGTCGGCGCAGCTGAGGTTGAGCGAGGGCTTCCGACCCACGCGCAGGTTTAGCTTCTCCACGAACTGCTCCTCCTCGATGGCGTAGATCTTGAAGATGCTGCGGCCCGCCACGACCACCTGGGCGGCGTCCCTGCACACGCTGATGGCGTTGGCCGGCGCGTCCAGGTGGCAGTGCATGGTGCGGCCCGTCAGCGCGGTGCCGCCCAGCGCCGTCGTCACGCGGGTCATCTTCTCCATGACCGCGCGGGTGGGGGGCAGGCCAGCGCCGGGGCGAGCCGGTCGGGCCGGGCCTTCGCGCTACCGGGTCTCGCCGGGCTCAGGCCTGGACGGCGGCCGAGCAAGCCAGCCGTGGGGTCGCTAGGCGGGCGTCCGTCAGCCTGACCGGGCGGCTCCGGCCCCGGCCGGGGAGAGACGGCGTCGCAGCTGGCCCGGGCCGGCCCGCGCCATGTGCCCTCTACAGGAGCCCCTGTCCGGCCGGCGCCCGCCCCGGCCACCGCGCCATCCCCGACTGCCGGCCCCGAGGGGTCGGGGAGCCTCCGATCGGTCGAGTCCCGGCGGCGAGGCGAGGGGAGGCCCGGAGGGCTCCGGCGCGGCGGGAGTGCTCCGGGCGGCCGAGAGGGCTCCGGGGCGCCTGCGGCCCCGGCCGAGCGGCTGCAAGACCCTCCTCCGCGAGCGCTCGCGCGGCCCACCAGAGTCGTCCGCCGGCCGGGAACGCCGCGCCGGAAGCAGCCCTTCTCGCCCCGCCCCCCGCCGGAAGTGGTCCTTCCCGACGGCGCTCGCCGGAAGCGCGCTCCCAAGCCTCTCGCGTTCCGGGACAGGGAGGAGCCTGGGCGCCCCGGGCGGAAAGGGGCGCCGGTCGCTCGGGCCCCGCCCCGCCCCGGCTCGCACTGATGCTCGCGCGAGCCGCCCGCCGGCGACCCTCGCGGAGCCTCCTTTCGCTCCCTGGTGTGAGTTCTGGTGTATCCTCGCGTGCACCCGCACCCACCCTACCCAGCCCGCACCCCGGCCCGCGCTCCCCATCTAGACAAAATGAGGAGGAAAGACGGAGGCCAGCGCTGCCTGCGGGGGACGCAGACCCCTCCACAGCGCGCCGGGCAGCGGCCGCCCCGGCCACCAGCGCGTCTGCCTCGGCCGCCGCACGACGGGAGGGTGCCATGCCCCGCCTGCGCTCCCCGCGCGCAGGGCGGCCGCCCGGGAGGAGACGCGCAGGGGCCGGGACACGGCCCCCGCGTGCGCCTGCGACGTAAACACAACTCAGACGCGTGTTTTTACAACTTTTTTAATATATATTTTTATAAACAGGTCACGTGATAAAATAGCACAAGAAACACTTACCAAATATAAGGTTATATCTTCCGCATATACAGGAGAATGAGGTCGTAATGTACAATAAGAAAATGATTTTAGGGGTGGTTGGTTTTGTTTTCCTCTTTCCCCTTAGTTTTCCTCCTACAGTTGTTGGAAATATCACAGCTTCAGTTGCATTAATACTTTGGACAAATGAACAACTGCCCCCTCCCCGCTGGGAAGCTGTGGGAGGCGGGGCCGAAGAAACAGGCTGCCCCCACCTCCGCGCCCGGGCCGAACACCGCCCGCCTCCTGGGGTGCCCGGGGCGCGAGGGGATCTTTGGGCTGTTGGACTGTTTTGTGTCCCAACAGCGGCGCTCGCTGGCTCGCTCCTTCTCTCTCTCTCTCTCTCTCTCTCTCTCTCGCTCTCTCTCTCGCTCTCGCTCTGGCTCTCGCGCTCTCTCTCTCTCATTCTCTGGCTCTCTGGAAACTGGTTACTCTTTTCCAACCAGGTGGGGGGTGTCCCAAGATTGGGTGTGGACGCTGTGTCTCCTGGGGCTCAAGGTTGGAATGGAAAGGGGTCCCAGCCCCCTCCTCAGCAACTGCCAAGGTGCCAGCACCCTCCACCGCTTCCAGCATCTCCACGGGTCGGGACCACCCAGCGCGGTTGCGCAGGCAGCGAGCTGGGAGGGGCGGGGCGGCTGGAAGGGGCCTCCCTCCTCTGGGCGCGCCCTGGAAGATCGAGTTGCTGCTGGCACGGACCCTGAGCCCTGGCTGGGGGGGGGGGTCCTCGTCCAGCTTCTGCCTGTCGCGGACCTGCCCAGGGTTAGGACCATGCTCAGCGGCGGGGCCAGCTGGCTACAGGGCGGCGTGGGGGTCCCCAGGACCGCTCCGCGATCAGGAGCTGAGGGCCGCTCCTGCTGTATCGCCCCCTCGAGGCGGGCTGGAGTCGGCTGGCTAATACGGTCCATGCCGAGGCTGCCCCCTTCCAACTCAGTTTTGGCCCGGCCGGGCCGAGGACCCGTCAGCCTGGGGGTGGGGTGGGGCGAGCAGGGCGCCTCCTCTGCGGTGCCCAGAGAGAGGGGCGGGCGCTGGGGTCTGGCTGGCGCGAGGTGGGGCAGGCAGGGGGCGTGGGCGCCTCGGTGGGCCATGGCTTTGGCGGTGGCCTGTTCTCGCAGCCCTCGGAGGGCTCCAGGCTCCAGGCGCGGTGCAGTGGAAGATGTGGGAAGCCCTTGGGCTCTTCCGGGCCCCTGTGATTGGGGGACCCAGCCCCCCTTCGTCCCCCTGGGCCCTGCCCGGGATGGGGGGACAGCGGGGAGACCGAGCGGGGGTGTGGCGGGAAAGATGGCCAGGACGGCGTCCGGCTGGCGCGCTCCGAGCGCCCTCCGAGACCGAGTCCCGGCACCCCGCCCCAGCGAGTGGGCGAAGAATGGCGGCGGCGGCGGCGGGGTGGGGGGCGGGCGTGCAGTGCGGGCACGAGGGGCATGCACAAGGTCCCCGAGGGTGCGTGCGTGTGTGGGGCTGGCCGCGCCCGCCGCCGCACCCTGCCCAGGGCGGGGCCGGGGGAGCGGAGGGGCGAGGGCCGGGCTTTCCCTCGGTGCGCCCCGCCCGCTGCGCGAGGCCGGGGCTCCCCTGAAGGGTGGCCGGAAGAGGGGGCCCCCGCAGCGCCCCGCGTCTCCGCCCAGAGCAAGACGGGTCCCTGCGACGGGGCGGGGCGGCGCCCGTGCTACTCGATGACGAGGCAGCGGGGCAGGTGCTGCGAGAAGTACTTGAAGAGCTCGGGTGTGGCGCCGGGGCAGTTGGTCAGCTCCAGCTCCTCCAGCTCCTGCAGCTGCACCAGGCCCGACAACCCGGTGGTGGTCAGCAGCGGGCAGCCTGCGGCGGGCAGGAGGCAGTGGGGCTGAGGGGGTGGGGTTGGCACAGGCGGGGCGCGAGGGCGGAGGTGGGGCTGGAGGACCGGAAAGGGGGGTCGGGCCCGAGGGCAGGGTAGGGGCCAGGAGCGACTGGACGCGACTGCCCTTCTCTCTCTCCGCGCCGGCTAGGCCCCGGGACACGGCGCGTCAGCCCCGGGTATGACTGCACAGGGGACCGGGCAGGGCGGAGTCGGACTAAGCGGGGTGGCCAGTCACTGTCCAAAAGGTACGAGGGGCCCTCACCTGCCAGAGATAAGAGACGCAGACTCCGCATGGCCAGGAGGTGCTTCAGCCCGAAGTCCTGCACCTGCGCAGGAAGGCGGGGCGATTAGCGATTTCCTGGTCACAGCCCGAGGCCCCGCCGCAGGGGGCCTCCTCAGCCCCGCCGCAGGGGGCCTCCTCAGCCCCGCCCCGGGCTCCTGGGGAGTGCTGGCCAGTCCGGCCGCCTGAGTCCGCCTTTGTGGGCCGCTGGGCGCCGGCTCCCCGGACTTCCTTACAACTCTGACTGGGCGGGGCGGGTCAACGGCTCTCCGAGGGGCTCCCCACACCCTGCACACCACCCCGGCCACTCCCCGACCTCCGGGGGCCGGTACCTGGCAGCACCATCGCAGGTAGAGGCTGCGGAGGGACGACATGGTGGACAAATAGCTGAGGCCAGTGTCCGTGATGCGTACACACCTGCGATTGCAACAGACGGGGCTGCCCACCTTCAAACTCCTCGCCCCGCCTCTCCGCTCCGCGGGTCCCCGCAGCCCCTCCCGCCGCCGCCCGCCCAGCCGGGCTCCGCCCCATCCCATCTCTGGGCTTCACCCGCGCGGGTTGACGCCGGGTGAACCCCAACTGGTCATAGCCCACACGCGGCTCCAGAGAGGGCCCCCTCGACCCGCCCCTGCTCTCCACTAGCCTGGGTGTCCTGCTGCCCAGCCCTGGCGGCCGCCGCCCCCGCGCGGCCGGGTTGGGGGCGCACACCTGTCCAGCACGAGCTCTTCCAGACGGTGCAGGTCGCAGGCCACGTACTCGAGCGCCATGTCGGTGATGCGTGGGCACCACGAGAGGTCGAGGCTGCGCAGCTTGCGCAGGTTCTCGGCCACCAGCTCGACGCCGTCGTCGGTGACCTTGGAGCAGCCCGAGAGGCTGAGCGCCGTGAGGTTGGGCAGACTGTGCACCACGTTGACCACGCCGTGGTTGGTGATCTCCCAGCACGAGAGCAGGCGCAGCGTGTGTGTGCTGTGGCCCTGGCGCGCCGTGAAATAGGCCAGCGCCGTGTCCGTCACGTGGTAGGCCTGCAGGCTCAGCTCGGCCAGGTTGGGCAGCAGCTGCGAGATGGCCGCGATGGCGTCGTCCGCCACGTTGATGCAGTCGCTCACGCTCAGCGAGGTGATGCGGGCGCTCAGGCTGGACCACAGCCCCGCCTCGGTGAAGTCGTTGCAGCCGGACAGCTCCAGGCGCACCACGCCCTGCATCTGCTCCAGCATCACCTGTGGGCGCAGGGCGGGTCAGGGGCCCCCCGAGGGCCACGCGCCCGCGCCTCCGAGGGCGGACATCTGTGCGCGGGAGGCATGCCCCCGTGCCCCGCTACGCCCGCACCACACCAGCTACGTCCTGAGCGAGGACAGCCGGGCCGAGCAGGCCTGAGGCTCCGGGTGTGGTCGGGCCACTGCGCAGCGGCCGCCCAACCTCCGCCGCCCCTCGCCCCCGAGCACCCACCGGCCAGCTCCCCGCAGGCAGAGCCCCGAATGGCCGCTTGGCTGTCTATCTTGAAATCCTCAATTCTCTTTGAATAGGGCCCCCATTTTCATTTTGGACTGGGTCCCCCAGATCATGTAGCCGATCCTGCTCCCCCCATCAGAGCCACCGTCCTCCCGGGGCGGGCCTTTGCTTCCTCTGTGCCTGGCCCCGCCCACCCGCGCCCAGCCCCGCCCCTGCCCCCCGCCCGCAGCGGGCGCACCTCCAGGCCCGCGTCCGTGATGGTGGAGCGCTTGAGGCTCATGGCCTTGACCCCCTTCTTGGAGAGGGCATAGTTATCGATGAACTCGCAGATGTCCAGGTCGGAGACGCCCACCAGACAGAAGCCCTCGAAGCCGCGGGCGGCGAAGCCCTGGAGGCTCACGAACTCCTTCTCGCCGCCGGGCAGCGCGTTGTACAGCTCCTTGGCGTGCAGCACGGGCGTGAGGCCCGCCCAGAACTTGGGCTGGTAGAGCACGCGCCGCCAGGCCTTGCACACCTGGGCCAGCACGCACCGCTCGCAGGCCGAGAAGTACCAGAAGAGGCCGTTGAGGATCTTCTCATCGGTGGCCAGCGGCGGCCGCTCCACCAGGGGCCCCGGCGCCGGGGCTGAGGCTGGGCCGCCAAGAGAGAGCCCCGCTGAGGAGCACAAGCCCCCGGCCAGAGCGGCCCGGGGCAGTGGGGCGGCCAGGCAGGGCGGCGGGAGCGTGGGGGGCGCTGGCGGCTGGCAGGGGCGGTTCTTGACGGCCGGCGTGCCCTTGGTGATGCTGGCAGCGCCCATGCCGTTGGGCTGGCCGGGCAGCTTCACCAGGCCGTTGCGAGGCAAGCATGGAGGCTTGGGGTCGCCGTCGACGCCCGGGCTGGACATCTTCCCCGCTCGCTCTGCAGGGAGGGGGGATGCGTCTGAGTGTGCTGCCCTCTCCAGGAGGCGGTGGGCCGGTCCCACCCCCAGGCGTCCCCCTGCGGCAGCCCCGCCGCCATGACAGAGGGGCCTCAGCCAGGTCCCCACTGAGCAGCAACAGGCGTGCCGAGCTCCCGCGCCCAGCCCGGAGGTGCCGAGATCCCCACTTTATAGACCAAAACAGACACCCCATGCTCTGGGGGTGCCTGCCAGCCACAGGGCAGGGCAGGGGCACACCCCAAGAGTCCTGCACCAGCCCTGGAATCTGGGCACCACTGGAGCCTCCGCCGGCCCAGAGAGGGGTGTCTGGCAGGGCCTGCCACGGGTCAGCATGGGGCCCCGCACACCTGTGCCCGGCCCTCCCGAAGCGCAGGTGCTGCGAAGGCCACGCGGAGGTGGCGCCGAGGCCGAGGCTGAGACCAAGTGTGTCGCTTGCCCCCGAAATCATGGGCGGGAAGTGTTGGACTGGCCTGGAAGGCTGTGCCCAGGGAGCGCCCCCAGGGTGCGGGGAGACCCCAGCTGCCCTCCCCAGCGTGGGGGCTGCGCTGGGAGGCAGAGGGCGCAGCCCCGCACGGACGCTTGGCCGCACACCGGCTGGCGCACGCCTTGCCTGGGCCTTGGCCAGCCGTGGGGGCAAAGTGGGCTCTGCCTTCCCTGCTTGGGAGCCACCCCAGGACCAGCCCCGCTGGCCACAAACCGCGGGGGTGGCCGAGGCACCCCACTCACTCCCAGCCCCCCTTCCCCTCGCCCCGTCGAAATGGGCTTCACCTCAGGGGGTCACGGGGGAGGCACCCAAGACCCGGCGGGACCAGCAGCCCCAGAGCCTGGCAAGACCTGAGGAGGAGGGGGCCGCGGGAGGGAGGCGCCCCCCACGCCCTCCGCTGGGCAGGACAGCCCCCCCTTGCATTTCACAGCCAGGGGTCCGGAAGGGGTGTGGCCTGGGTGAGAGCAGGGGGCTCACCGGACCACGTGACCCTCTTGCCACCAGCCCAGCTATGGGTGCCAAGGTCTTCCTGCCCTGCAACCGCAAGTCCCGGTGTGCCCCTCTGTGCCAGCTGCCCCTCCTCGCCCTGGAGACTTCCCCTGGGCCGCGCTGTGAGGTCAGGCCTTGCCAGAGGAGGCGGCCGTGCTGCGCGCTCCCCACGCAGGGGCCGCTCACCAGAGCCGGGCGGGGTTTCAGCCTGCAGGCAGCCGTGCACGGCGCGGGTGCTGCTCTCACCCCGTGACCAGGCCAGGGCCCTGAGGCTCCGGAGAGCCACAGCTGCCCACAGGTCCACAATGGGAGGAAGGACGCGGGGCCAGCGCAGCACATCGCCAAGGGACAGAGAGACGCCCGCACCGGCCCAGTGCTGGGGCGAGGGCAAGGCCGAGCGGCAGCTCCGCGCGCGGCCGCAGCGGCAGCACCGCGGACAGCGCCACGACGGGCGCGGCGCTCGGAGACGCCCTGGCTTCCACCCTGGACAGCGGCGGGCTGCGGTGGCCTGCAGGGTGGCCCTGGAGACCCAGCTCGGCAGGGAGGGGCCCTGGAGCAGGGGCGGAGAGGGGGAACGAGGGGAGAGGGGAGAAGCGAAGATCCGGAGGAGGCGGCGGAGGCGGCACCAGGAGAGAAATAACTCAGGAGCCGATTTAGGTTGAAAGCTTCCCAGGCTGCTGAGCACGTGGAGCGCCCCGGCTGGGGGATGCACGTGGATGACCCGGGCATCCGCGGGGCTCCTTTCCCGCCCCCAGCGCACATGTTCGCACACCCACCGCCCCAGCCCCTCCCGCCAGCCCTCAGGCAGCGCTGGTCAAAGCAGGGGGCGGCGGGCGGGCAGGCGGGAAAGACCGGGACAGCGGGGCGCATGAGGCAGTGCCGGGCCTGGCTGCCCCTCTCTGCACCCCTCCCTCCAGGACCCCCGCCCCCGCACTGCAAGCCCCCCCAAAGCTGGGGGCGCGAGCCCGAGGGGGTCAGGGTGAGGGGGTGAAGCACGGCCGGAGATGAGTCCCTCCGCCTGGCCCGGGCTCCCCCCGCCCAGCCACGGGGCCGCAGAGCCCACCTCTTGGTACCTGCTGCTGCCCAGGTGTCTCGGAGGACCCGCTGGAGTTTCCTGCAGGTGGGCTCGGGCAGCGGCCAGCCTGCCGGGGACGCTCCCCAGGACTCCGCAGCAGCAGCCGTGCCGGGCAGAGTCTGCACTGTTCTCAGCCTCCGCGGGGGGGGGGGGACCTCCATTTGGAATGGAATTCTGGGGGAGGCTCCCTCCTCGGAAGGCTGTGGGGGGCTCTCGGCCCTGGGGCGCTCCCGGGGGTGGGGGCGGGGAGACTGCTGTGAGTGCTTGCTCTCACCCGCCTGGCAGAGCTGGGGCAGCGTGCCAGAGGGAGGGTGGACGGTGGGCGGCCTCAGTGTTTCCCCAGCAGCTCCCCAGGAAGCGTGGGGTCCAGAGCAAGCCCAGAGAGCACGATGGGGCCTGCCGACTGCAGGGCTGGGGCGCGCAAGGGGCTGCCTCTTCCCCGAGCCGAGCCGGCCACCGGGTCCTGAGGCGCAGCAAGCCCGCCTCCCAGCCTGCCTGACCCTGGCCTGAGCCCGAGTCCAGCAGAAGCCCTGTGCTTCGTGCTCCCACCTCGTCCTGTGGGACCCCAGAGCCCAAGGGCCTCCCCAGGGGCCTGGCATCGTGGGGCACCCCTGGGCGGGCACCCCTGCACCCACAAGCCTCTTCCCTGGGCTAGGCTCCCTGTGGGCAGAGTGGCCAGAGTCCAGGCTGATGGACAGGGTGATGGGTCTAATGGGCAGGGCACCTGGAGGCCACGGGGCTGGTGGGGTCGGGGCAGTGAGCAGGCGGGGGCGCAGCCCCTCATCCTGGCAATGACACAGGCAGTGACCATGAGGGAGGGAGGCCACGGGCTGGGCTGGGCAGTGCCAGAGGCTCTGAGGAAGCCCCTCGGGCCAGTGAGGGCAGCACAGAGACTCAGGCCCTCGGCACGAGTCTCCTCTGGGGAGCCGGAGTTAGGGGGCTGGCCGCACTGTTCCACCACTGGCCAGGCCAGGGGAGGGGACGGGGCCCGGGAGGGGAACGGGCAGGGCTGCCCCGGGGCCAGGCTCCGAGTGGACTCTCAGAGCCGCAGAAGCTGGGTCTGACCCACCCGGCCTGGGGTTCGGAGAGCCCAGGCCGGCACGTGGTCCAGGGCAGCCCCACAGCCCTGGCCTGCCTCTGGCCAGCGCCCCTGTGCCCTGCCCGACCGGCCTGTGATCCCCATTCTCACTCCAGAGCCGCAGGCCACACGCCCGCAGCTGGACGGGCCCCTGCTGGGCCACGTGTGGCCACAAGCCCAAGCCCGCCTGCCCCAGCGAGGTCCCCACCTCTGGGGCTGCAAGTCAGCCAGGCCCCAAGTGCCTGCAGTGACCGGCCCCTGCCCGCGCTGTGCCATGGGGCAGTGGTCAGGGAAACTCACTAAGCTCCCCCCCGCATGCCAGGCAGGAACCGGGAGGCGGCTGGGCCCTCCAACCTGAGGGGCCGCGTGGCGCCCGCTGCACGGGACCGCACACGCCCCCGCCCCCACTCCAGAGGCTTCTGGGGTGCAGCCGCCCCACCCACACGCGAGGCTCTGCTCAGGGGCCAGCTGAGGAGCACGCGGCTTCGGGAGACTGGCTGAGGCCGGGGGCTGAGTCCTGTGCCCGCTCGGGGCAGCGGCCCGTGGGCTGCCGGGGCGTGGACCCTGGGAGTGTTCGGGGCGCCCGTGCTCACTGCCTCGTGCGTCGCCTCCAGCCCCCAAGCCCCCGAGGGAGGCGCCCAGCCCTCCCCCTTGCCGGCCGGGCAGAGGCTCCTTCTGGGCCACTCATGTCTCCGGCACTGCCCTGTGCGCTGCTCCCGCTGCCCCCAGCTGCAGCTGACCCCCACGGGCGGCAAGACAGGGCTGCGGGCAGCACCCCCCACCCCCGGCCAGCCGCAGGCCCCAGCGCCCCATCCCTCAGCCTGGACACCCCTGTGCTCAGCAGGAGGCTGTGTCCTGGAGGTGGATGTGGGCGGAGGCCCAGTGGTGCCCTCACTGCCCGCTGCCCGCACCCAGCGTGCCCAGCCTGCTCCCGGCGGGGCCAGACAGCGCCCCCCCGCACAGTGGGCTCCGGCCCCCACTTTCCGCACAGCTGCTGGCCCGGCGCTGGCCCCCGCCTGCCCGGCCAGGGGGTGCCCTCAGCCTCTGCCATGGCCAGGCCCCGAGCCTCAGGGCCACCAGCCTGGCTCTGCTCTGCCCAGCACCTGTCAAGGAGCTACTGGGGCCGGCCAGGAGCGGAGCTGGCAGCGGCCCTGGCGGCGGGGGCGGGGAGCCGAGGGAGGGGCATGCAGGAGCGGCCGCCATCTGCTCGCCCTGTGCAGAGCCGGAGGAGTGGCCACGGGGTCCCCTTCTGAAGGGACGCGGGGGTCTTCCCTCCCACCGGACCCCCAGGGGGACAGGACCCCTCTGAGGTCCTCCCGCCTCGCCGAGGCCTGACCCTCCTCCAGGGCCAGGCGTGGGGCCAGCCCCCCCACCCCCGCCCTCCCCCGGCAGAAGCACACAGGCCTGTCCAGAGGCGGCCGGGGCAGGCGGCCGAGGGCCCAGGGCCGCCCAGCGTGGCTGCGCCTGGCACCTGTCTGAAGCAGGAGGCTCTTGCGCTGGGGCGGGCGCCGAGCCCCCCAGCAGGCCACGTCAGGCAGACCCACACTCCGTGTCCAGTGCCGGTGGCCAGTGGGCCCCTGGGGAGGGCCGGGGGAGGCCGGCAGAGGCCAGGCAGGGAGGCCGGGAGGGGCCGCGGTTATGTAAGCCCTGGGGGCCGCCGCGCTGTCGCAGGCCCCTCCCTGCCCCTCCTCATTGTGGCCGCGCAGGGGCACGGCCGGCCGCGCCTGCAGCCCGCCCGCGCACCCTACCTGGGCCTGGGCTCCTGGCTCATTCGTCGGCGTCCTCCGGGCATGGGGAGCCCAGCGTGGGCGCCGGAGAGGCGGGGAGGCGGCCGAGGTGCTGGCCTGGCCAGCAGGGCTCGGCCGCACCCGCGCCCAGCACCCTGGCCCGGCCGGCCCCCTCGGCCGCACCCCGCGAGAAGCTCCCCGGTGGGAGAGGATCGGCCGCCTCGAGCCTCCCACCGGGGAGGCTGAGGCTGTGCCCAGATAAATAGGGCCGCTTTGCAGGGAGCCGCGCGGGCGCCTCCTCCCTCCCCTCGCCCTCCTCCCCGCGCTCCTCCTCCGTCCTCCTCCCCGCGCTCCTCGGCGGCGGCCGGCGGCGCCGCGCGCGCCCCCCTCCCGGCCCCCCGCGCCGCGCCCTCGCTCGCTCCCGGCGCCGGGAGCCAATCCGGGCCGGCGAGCCGGGGAGCGGGCGCCGAGGAGGCCGAGCCCGCCCCGCCCGCCCCGCCGCGCGCGCGGCGCGCTCCCGCCGCGGCGCCCTCGGACACGCGCAGCCCCGGCACACACACCCGCCCCCCTCCCGGCTGCGGGCGCCCGCACAATAACAAGCCCGGCGCGCGGCGGGGCGGCGGGGCGGGGCGGGGAGGAGGCCGGAGGGCGGAGGAGGGCGGAAGGGGGCGAGGCCAGGCCTGGACCCGCGAGCGCGCCCGCCGTGCCCCGCCCGCCCCGCGAACAGGACCCCGTCCTCTGGCCCGGGCAGTTGACCCAGGAGTGTCAGGGGCTGGCGACCACCTGCGGGCAGGACGCGGCGCCCCGAGGGAGGAGCCGGCGCTGCGGAGGGGCGCCCGGCCCCCTTGACTTCTCTCCCGCGCACCTGCGGGCCGCGGGGGCCGGCAGGGACACACGCCCGACGCGGAGCGGGACCCAGCGGCCATACTGCTGCTGAGCCACCAGCGCGGTGCGCCCCAGGCCGCGCGGTCTTGGGGGGTCTCCCGAGGGGGTGGCCCTCAGCCAAGGCCCGGGTGCGCGCGCCGGGCCCCTCCACAGCCGACAGGAGGGTGCCGGCAGGGCAGAGGCCAGGCCTCCCAACGGGCGCGGGCCAGGGAGGAATCTGACCGCCGGTTCTGGGGGGTGCGCGCTGAGGGCGGGGGCTGAGAGGGAGGCTGCCGTGTCCCCGCCTGAGCCCTGGCTGGTTTGGGGTGCAGTGCCACTCACTGGGCGGGCCCCTGCTGAGAGGGTGAAGGCCGCTGCCCTGGCGGCAAGGGCCTAAGACTCGCGGCGCCCTGGGTGGACCGGAGGTGGCTCGCGTGGCCAGCAGGGGCCCGCGGGCTGCCCTCACCCCGTGCCACCCCGACCCCAGCGGGCAGCGGGCGGGGTGTGACCTCACAGTGCGGGGGTCCTGCCTCTGCTGTGCAGGCTCAGAGCTCAGACAGGAGCTGCCCGCTGCCCGCTGCCCAGCGCCCTGCCTGCGGGGAATGGAGGGAGTCCCGCTGACGCCTCGTCCTCCTCCGCACTCTCCCTGGGCTGAGGCCCTCTGCGCGGAGATGGCCGGTCCTCCGTGGCCCCGTCCACCCTGCCTCAGCCAGCTACCCCCAGGCCCAGGGGTGCAGCCCGCCAGCCCTCCCCGGCGCCGCCCCAGCAGCCCTCCCCTGAGACACGTGCTCACCAGGGCCCCTCCCTCACGGGGGCATCCTTTCACCTAGATGCGCCTCCCACTGGCCTCCCCTCCGCTGGAGCACCCCTCACCTGGCGTACGCCTCACCCTGGACCTGGGGAGCCCCCAGGAGGAGCCCTCCATAGGGCGCGGTTGCCCGCGTGGGGCTCACCCCAGAGACTCCCCAGGCCCAGGGTGCTCTGGAGCTCCCTGGGGCCCCGGCTACCCGGGGCTGGGGCGGCTCCCGGAGCCAGGCCCAGACCCCGCCCCTCCTAGCCCCGCCCCGCCCCGCCCCCCGGCCCTTTTTGGCAGTGGGTCTGACCCGGCCCCCTGCAGTTCTCAGCATCAAACAGGGGGGCCGTGCTTGACAGGGTCTGGGCCCCTCCAAAGCCTCCCGCTGCGGAGCCCCAGGACGATGGCCATCGCACCCCACTGCCCCGCCCCCAGCCGGGCTCCCCAAGGACCGAGGAAGGGTGTGTGGGGGCTAAGGCCCCTCAGTGCACCTGGCCCCTAAGCCAGCACTGTGCCCACTGGAGCAAGGCCTGCAGCCCAGGGTGGCCGTGGGGCCGGCCAGTGGCCAGTGGGGCCAGACCCAGCCCTCCAGGGGCACGGGGAGAGGGGTCTGGCCGCCCCATTCCAGGCGCCAGGGCGGAGGATGACTCAGGGCCCAGCTGTCACCACGGCAACGCCGTTGCCTAGCGACGGCCGTCTCCTGGTAACGGAGGTCTCCTAGCAATAGGATATTTCCCGGCCTGGCTGGAGCCTGGCGGATATTTTTAGCTGCGCCCCGATCAATCGGCAGCTGCATTTTTGGCTCCTCAAGAAGATGCGAGGTGTGCGGGGAGGGAGGGTGGATTCGCAGCAGAGGAGAGGACACCCCCAGGCTTGGGCAGCCGTGGCCCCTTCCCCGGGCGCCCTGGGGCGTTATGGCCCAGGCTGTGCGGCTCCCGCGCCGCCCGCGGTCCTGAGCGGCCCCCGCGGTCCGCTGGGCTGGCGCCTCTCAGCCCAGGCCCCTCTCCCCCTTGCTGTGGCTGACATGGGGCCCGGGCAGGGGTCTGGGGCAAGGGGGGGCCTTGACCCCTTTCTCGCTGCGACTCCCGGGGCCCTGTCCGCTGCCACATTAAGGCCAAGTCCAAACTCCGGTGGCCGAGGCGTCCGGCTGGGTGGCCCTGTGCGGGGCCCTGGCTGTGTGAGTTCCCCATCCTTCCCCCTACCCCCCCCTCCCCGCTGCTCCCGGTGCCCGTGCCCTGCCTGGCTGGCCAGACGTGCACCTCACCTGGGCGCTGCCCTTAAGGTCCTCCACCCCGGCCCTGTCGTCCAGTGCTGCCTGCGGGCTCGCCACGGACCAAACGGTCACCGAGGGCTGAGGCCTGGGGCAGAGCAGCGGCGGGCGGCCAGGCCCCGGCCCGCCCCTGCCCTCCAGGAGCCTGCTGGGGAGCAGAGTTCCGTGTCAGGCCTCAGGCGGGGCCTGCTCTGCACCCCCACACCTGCACCCTGGGGCGGGGCTGGCCCCTCCCTTGCATTCCGCTGTTGCTCTGATGTGGGGGCCCTGCCTTGCAGAGGCTGGGCTGGGGCACAGACATGGAGGCCTCTGAGCGGGGCCCCTTACCCACTCTCTCCTGCCCGGTCTCCAGGCCCTGCCTGTCCCCCAGGCCCTCGGCCAGCCCCTCCGGCTCAGCGGTCAGGCGGGCACCACACCGCGGGAGAGCAGCCTCCAGCAGGCCTCCCCCAGGCTCCCCCACAGCTGAGGGGCGACCTCCCCCGCGTTTCCCTCCTGGTGACATCGCACCCAGCACCGGGAAGGGGAGGCGGACGGGGACGGCTGGTGTCCAAGAGGCGCCAACCAGGTTCCCTCCAGGAGTCCCTCCCGGCACCCACACCGGACAGCCAGGCCGAGGCTGGAGGTGGCAGGACCTGGCCGCCAGGGGAGGGCCCAGGGTGGCCCGTGCCCTAGTCCCGGCCAGCAGGGGCAGGGGCCGGCCAGAGCAGCCTCCTGGTGCTGGCTGCCGGACTCTGGCCTCCACGTACCCGGGCCTTTCTATCCCTTTCTAAGTGTTTACGTTAAGAGCCTCCCTGGTGGTGAAACGGGTGAGTCTCAGCACTACGGGCCTGTCGCAGCCACTGCAGCACGAGTTTGACACCGGCCAGGGAGCTGACCACAGGGTGCAGCAGACCCCTCCCCGCTGCTCCCCTCAGCAGTGGATTTCAGTGGACCTGCCTGTTCTGCTCCCCACTCTGTCTCTTAATCCCCCACACCTCTGGCCTGCACCCCGGCTCTTGTGTGCATAAGTGAATAAACCTTTAAAAAAAATAAAAGCACTTCTGTTAAGCTGGGCACAGAGACATCAGGTGGACAGGCCATCTTGGTCACTCTTAAGAGTGTGGTTCAGGGGAGTGAGGCGCCAGCACCTTCTGTGGCCTTGTCGTTCACCTTCCCAAGCTGGACGCACCCCAACCCCTGGCGGCTCCACTCCACTGTCAGGTGCGCCTGCTGGTGCAGAGAGCCCACCTGGGTCTCTGTCCCGCATCCAAGGTCCTCAAAGGCCACCGTTCAGGTGTCCCTTGGCCAGCGCTCTGGGCCAGAGCGGCACAATGGGTCTCAGAAAAGGACGCAGCCTCCGGGAGGACAGCAGCTGTAGGCAGCACCGCCCCGCGCCCCTGCGGTGCCTGGCTCCAGCTGGGCAGCCAGGTGACCGCTACCCCATCAGAGGGCGCTTCGTGACCGCTGAATGGCGCCGCCCTTCCTCCCGCGGTTCCCGGGGCTCGGGGGAGGCATCCGGGTCGAGACGGCCAGTCCCGGGCGGCGGGGTGGGGGCCGCGCGGGACGACTCGGAGCCTGTCGGCCGCGTGTACACCGGAGCCCCGCGCCTGGGCCGGGCCGCCCGCCCGCCCCCGCGAGCGCAGCTGCGATTGGCGGAAAGTTCCGGGGCCGCGCCGCGATTGGCCGGGCCCGGCGGCCCCGCCCGCGCCTCCCGGGGCCTCGCGGGCTACCCCGGCGCCGGGACTGCGCGGCCGGCGGAGCGGTGCGGGCGGTGGGCTGCCCCGGCCCCGGCGGCCGGCGCCCCGGCTGCTCCCGCCGCCGGCCCGACGGGTCCTCGCCGGAGCCGCGGCTTCGAAACCCCCGCCCGCCGCCGCGCGCCATGGCGCCCGCAGCTCTGCTCTGCGCCCTCTGCTGCGGCCTCTGGGCCGCGGCCGCCCGCGCCGGCTACTTGGAGGACGGCTGCAGCTGGAGGGGCAGGTACGACCCCCGCGAGGAGGCCCGCGCCAATCACCCCTCTGGGGCCGCGCTCCCGCTTAGGGGAGACTGGGCAGGGTCGCCTGCCTTTCGGATGGGGGCGCGCGGCGCGGAAGCGAATGCCGGCGGGGGCCCAGAACACCGGCCTCGGTCTCCTCCACCAGGCGGGTGGGGCTGCGGGGGCTGCGCCGCGGGGGCTGGAGAGGGGCGGCGGCTGGGGCCTCTCAGCGCCGGCGTCCCGTCCCCAGCGGCCTGACGCAGGAGCCCGGCAGCGTGGGGCAGCTGGCCCTGGCCTGTGCGGAGGGCGAGATCGAGTGGCTGTACCCGGCCGGGGCGCTGCGCCTGACCCTGGGCGGCTCCGACGCGGGCGCGCGAGCCCGCATCGCCTGCCTGCGGCCCGCCGAGCACTTCGCGGGCGCCCAGGTCTTCGCAGAGCGGGCAGGCGGCGCTCTGGAGCTGCTTCTGGCCGAGGGCCCCGGCCCGGCGGGGGGCCCGTGCGTGCGCTGGGACCCCGGCGAGCGCGGGGCCCTCTTCCTGCAGGCCACCCCGCACCCCGACATCAGTCGCCGCGTGGCCTCCTTCCGCTTCGAGCTGCGGGCCGCAGGGCGGCCGGAGCTTCCCCGGCAAGCCCATGGTCTGGGCGCTGATGGTGAGTGCCGGTGTGGGGGGCCAGGAGCAGCCACCCCTCGCGATTCAGATTCGCCCCAGGCAAGAGCTGGGTGGAGGCAATTTGTGGGGAGGGGAGCCAGAGCGGTCAAGGGCTGGGGGAGGGGTGACCGGGACAGAATCAAAGCTCCCTGGCCCTGCGGTGACCTCCCTCCCCTCCCCCAGCCCCAAACAACAAAAGTCCAGTGTGAGCCTGGTCGCCATGGAGACGTGGCCGCCCCTCGCAGGGCAGCAGGCTCAGCTCTGCTCTCCTGAGCCTGCAGCCTGACCCGCTGGGGCTGGGGTCTCCGGTGTGCCCCTGGGTCCAGACTAGCAGTCACCGTAGCCCCAGCCCCCCAGGCCAGAAGGGGGTGCTCTTCGGTCCCAGAGGCAGTTCTTGGGGGGCTCCGCATCTGGTGTGCCTAAGACGGGGTGCGGGAGCCGGCGGGGACCGCCTGCGGGCGGACACAGCCCAGGCGTCTGGGCGGCTGAACACAGACTCCGGCCAGGTCCCACGCCCCTCCTGTGTCCAGGTGCCTGCAGGCCGTGCAGCGATGCCGAGCTCCTCCTGGCCGCCTGCGCCGCCGACTTCGGTGAGTGCCCTGCGGCGGGAGCGGGCCCGCACGCATGCGCGCCACTGGCCGGCCTGTCTCCCCACAGTGATCCGAGGGGCCATCGCCGGGGTGACCCACGACGCGGAACTGCGCGAGTCCCTCATCACGGTGGCGGCCGCCCGCGTCCTCCGGCAGACGCCGCCCCTGCGCCCGGCGGGCGGCTCGGCGGGCCCCGCGCCGGTCTCCATCCGCGCCCCCTTGCGCTGCGGCGTGCGCCCGGGTCCCGGCACCTTCCTCTTCACCGGCTGGAGCCGCTTCGGGGAGGCCTGGCTGGGCTGCGCGCCCCGCCTGCGGGAGTTCCGCCGGGCGTACGCTGCCGCCCGCGCCACTCACCGGCTCCCCTGCGAGGTGGCCCTGGACTGAGGGCTCCGCCCCGGGAAGGGGATGGGCATGGCCAATAAGAAGCGCATCTTGCCGGCGCCTTGCCTCGTTTGTGTGGCGGTCTGATGCTGGGTCGCTGCGGGAGAAGCGGGGTGAGGGGCGCCCCAGAGGCGGGGTGCAGAACAGGCAAGGCGGCCCCCTGGTTTCCCTTGCAGAGGAGCCGCCCATGGCTCGGCCCTCCCCCCACCGCCCTCGCTGTCCACCTGGGGAGGCCCAGTGGGAGGCTGCTGCGGGCAGGCTGCACGGGTGGGGACTTGGCCTCGCCCCCTCGCTGGCCCCCGCCCCATGCTGGAGCCTGCCACAGCTCAGGGGCGCTGGCAAAGGGCCCGGGGGCCGAGGCCGAGGGTTTGGGGGGGCCAGGCAGGTGACATCACTCTCAGCCTGAGGGGGCTTTGCCGTCTGGGGCCTCCTCCCTCTGCATCCGTGGCCAGCCGTGCGGGCCCCACCCTGCCCAGGAAAGAATGGGTCCCTCTTCGGAGGCCCTGCCACGTGCCCAGCCTCCCGAGGGGCAGGAGCCGAGGGTTGCAGGGCTCCCCCGCAGGGCCCGCTTGCTGCCGCTTTCCAGCGGGCAGGCGCGGCGGTGCGGCCCTGGACGTTTCCCGCTGGCGGCTCCATTGTTGGGCCCGCTCCTTCCTCCTGGCTTCACCCACGGCTGGCAGGGGCTTCGGAGCCGGCGGGGCGCTGCCTGCGCACCTCAGCCCCGCAGCTCCCTGCGGAGATGCCTTCCGACCCCGGCTCGCGGCTCGCTTCCCGTCCGGCGCGCCGCGGATTGGGGGGGGGGGAACTGAGGCTGCGAGAGGGTTGGGGCTGCGGAGCCCCGGCCGGTCCCCTTCCTGCGATTGGCCGGGCTGCGGCGCGCCGCGCCCTCGGCACCGGGGTCGCAAGGGAGTGCAGCTGGAGCTACCGCAGACGACGTGGGGGGCACAGGGCCCTAGCACCCGGTTCCAGCACATTTCCTGCGGCAGAGGCCCTTCCTCAGGCACCCGGCCGCCCCCACCTCCCCAAGCTCCCGGCCGGTACTTCCATCCACGCCGCCCAGTTGGACAGCGGGGTCGGCCGCTTTGAACGATGCGTGCTGAGCCCGCACCTGCATCTTCAGCCCAGGTGTGCAGACCCCACGTCCCTGTCTGCCCCCGCCCCTGCTTGGCGACGACCAGACCTGGCAGGCTCCCTCTGGGGCTGAGCACCCTGCCCTGCCCCTGCCGCAGTCCTGCACCGCTGGCCCATAGGGCGGGCAGCTGGGCGCCGTGTGAGGGCGGGGCCACAGCCCTGGGGTGCTGGCTGGTGGTCCCCATCAGCGAGCTGTGGTGAGTGCTTGCTGGGTGCCGGGAACTGCACCAGGCGCTGGGGAGAGCTCCCCAGCGGGGGTGGGGGGTGGGGGCGGGGTTTGGGGGGGCAGGGCCTGCGGGCGAATGCACCGCCAGCCTGGGGAGCGCACACTGCGGGAGGGCCTCCCCTGGCCTGGACAGAGCCCTGTGCAGGGGCCGGCGACCGCTGGACCACTGGACCTTGCTCGCCCTGTGCCTGGAGCTGGTGCAGTACCGCCGGGCTCCCTGAAGACGGTTACAGGCCTGGACATTGGCCTCGGGCCAGCGAGGAGGGTCCTGATCTGCTTCCTGAGTCCGGGGCCTGACCCCTGGTGCCGCCCTGGGGCTTCGCTGCATCAGCTCCAAGAGCTCAGGCTCTTCACCCCCAGAAGGAAGGTGGCCCCAGCTCTGCGCCCAGGGCTGCTGCTGACGACGGCCGGCGGGCAGCGGCTCCCCTGCGTGGCTCCGGGTTTGGCTGGCTCTGGGGGTCCTGGTCCAAGGGAAACAGTAACTGGAGTCTGAGTCTCACCCAAAGGACAGGCCCAAAATTGGACGGGCAGAGAAACCAGGCAGAGGCCCGTTAACAGGGAGTTAAAGGAGAGAGCTCACCAGGCGGCGCAGCCGTGGCCGACCCCAGCGAGCTGCACGGGGCAGGCTGGGAGGAGGGCCTGCCCCCCCCC
>PVIJ01007322.1:32545-83589 GCA_004024925.1 Scalopus aquaticus | reverse complement strand
AAGGGGAATACAAAATGTAAAAGACATAAATAACAATAAAAATATATATTTTAAAAAAAAAGAATGTCAAGGTCCTTTTTGAAAGGGCACCTACTGTTGGTCTAAACCTACATTAAGTTACTTAGGACTCAATAAAGAACAAAAATCTTGGGGCCAATTTTCATTAGACCCACTAGGGTTATGCATCCACGTCTTTGCTAAGCCCAGACCAGGTAGGTGGGAAACTTGATGGCCAGGTTGGGGTATCATGCTTGACTCTGCCCTCACCCTTTCCCAAACAACTGAGAGGGAAGAGGCATGGTTTTCCCAAATGCTGTCAGGAAAAGGAACATTGGGCTGGGCAGGAAAAATTATAGATACTCACCTATCTGGTCGGTAGACATGTGCTATCGCTTTTAGGACAGAGGACTTTTATAGATGCAGAAACCAGGGCTCAGAGAAGTTCAGAGTGGTGTAACTGAGGTAGCAACTCAGGACTGAGCTTGGAACAAAGCCAGTGCTGCAACTCTCAATTAGTCTCTCAATGTGACCTTGACAGAATCCAAGTGTAAAACAACTAAAGGAGTCATTCAGAGAAAGCATCAGCATTTCTGTGGTGACCAAGCAATGAAGTTCAGGCAGGTACATTTCCATTTGTACCTTACAAAAGTGAAACAAGAAGAGAGAGAGAGGGATTATGCTTCTGTGGAGATCACATTTCAGTTTTAAGTTGACAGCAACTTGAATACACTGTTTTTTGTTCTTACTTCTCTGGCTGAACATTGCTCTTTGAGCTATGGGCTGGGTAGAGGAAGGGCCTGGGAGAAGAGACTTTTTTTCTGGATTCAGATCAGATCTATATGAGAAAAATGTCGGAATCTCATCCCCTTGTGAATGAGGACAGACTGCGCTGGTCAAATTGAGGGAAGATTCTAGTCTGCTGTGAAGGAAAGGGGGTTTGGAAATCTTGAGAAGGGTGACAGAAAGAGGGTGCAAGGCCCAGAGGGAGACTGTCTTAACTGCCATCCCAGCTTTTCCATGATGGAAGCCTGTATTCCTAGATAGCCAAGGGTCCACTTTCTCAGGAGTCGAAGCAAAGCTTGGGGTGTCTGTCTGATAACTGTGTTTCTCCCACAAACCTGGAATAAGAGATGTGTATCTGTGTTCATCTGTGGGTTATGTAGTCTTTTCGATTATCTGCTATTCAAAGCTGCCTCCCTGACAAGAAGAGTAACGCACAAGATGTCATTGGGAAGAAACTTGAGTTTGGTGCAAAATTCTGCTTTCTCCCTGCATATATTTAGACTGAGCTGATGAGTGATTTTAGAATATGCATATATCATTGAAACATGATTTGTGGCCTTTAGGAGTCCTCAACTTGAAGGAGTCAAGTCTACTGGCAGAGAAATGGCAGCAGTTTATGAAACACAATGAGATTACAATGCTGATTTTTCCTCTCAGTCCTCTGAATGGTTATAAAACATGACTTGATAAAAGCCTCTCTTTGGTTTGTAGCAGTTTGGGAATGAAATGTAGGAGGAAAAAAGGGAGAAAAAAGCCGGGGCCTGTTATATTAAAATCCAGAATTACTGTGATTGGCACCAGTGGCCCAGGAGATCTGACTGTCAGAGTTGAAAATGAAATAGGTTTCTGCTTGGAATGGATCAGGTTCCCAGGAGGTAACAAGGCAATTTATCTCACAGGTCATTATAGGCTCTGAAGTGGCCTCTCCTTCTTGCAGCCATGCCCAAACATTTCACAATCAAGAATGCTTACGACTGCCCAAATTTTCATGTGCAACAGTTTGGTATGTCAACAGAATCTTTGCAACTGCTGAAACAAGAGAGCCACCTTTCTTTTCCTAGTGAGTTAAGAGCCTTGGGACATTGGGTTCCTTTGACAGAGGCATCTCAAATATGGAAATATCCCAATAGCATATTGTGCTTATATTTTCCCTGGGATTTTATTGCTTTCTTTGGCTTGTTCAAGAGCAAGATAGAAGGGAAGGGAGGTGAATGCTTGTGTCAGCATGGGTGCCCCTGTATCTAAGCCCACCAGTCAGCCGAAGAGGATTTGAAAACGTCTGATGGACTGAGGTCACCACACTCTCTGTATTAACACAGCATGACTAATTCATCCTCTTGACACCAGGCCCCAGGTTATTTGGTCCCACCTTACACACCAAACTTTTCAAACTGAGCTGAGTTAGAGAGGGATGCTGATCACCAGTGACTTGAGTCCATCACCAACTGGCTTACTCAGAAAGGACATTTATTCACTTCCATAACTGAAAAGTCCTAGGACTGGGACCCAGGGCAGCTCACATCACCCCCCCAAACACAATGGCCTGAAAGCAGAAGAGGGAGTGTCTGTCCCTGAGCAAAGTTGCCAGGGCAATGCAGAAGGATAGGATCCTTCCAGGCAAGCAAAACCCACCTCTGTCCCAAATTCCCGTCTCTTAGCAGAGCGCCACTGCTCCCCGAGACATGGCTCCCTAGTTTTTCTTTGCATCTCTCCTCTCTCCTGGAGGGTAAGATTGCCCACCTGCTTTCGTGAACTTTACAACTCACCATGTATTTAACTTGCTTTGTTTAATCTTCAAAACCATCTTACGAGATATTGACAGTGCCCCCATTTTACAGAAGAGAAAAACAGAGGCCTTGATGGAGTCAGTGACTTTCCTGTCACATTTTAATCTACTCTTTCATGAGGGAGATGGACGTTGAAACGTGAGTAACTCAGAGTAGGTTATTCAAGCCTGTTTAAAAACAAGTTAGGAAGAAAATTTATTCATAAATTTTGTCCTTCAAAACTTGTGGGCCTCCCCGGTGGCGCAGCCGTTAAGCGCTGTGCTGTGGAGCAGTCGGCAGCGGTGACGCGAGTTCGGCGCCCGGCCGGGGAGAGTCCCACATGGCGCGGCAGACCTCTCCTGCCTCGCCCGCTGTTCCCCTCAGCAGTGTATTTCTGATCTGCCTGTTCTGCTACCCGCTCTGTCTCTGGTGAACCCTCTCGCCGCCCCACACCTCTGGCCTGTACCCCAGTTTGTATGTATAAATAAAATAAATCTTTAAAAAAAAAAAACTTGTAAGCTGACCATAGATCTGAGGCACACAGCAGGGGAGGGGGGGAGAGGAATCAGGACAGGAGGGAAGAGCACAAGGGACTGCAGTGTTGGGCCACAGGTGCTATGAGGGTGAGAAGTCACCTGAGGGGGGAACTCAAATGCTGTACAAAAATGAATAATGATGTAAGAAAATAAATTAATTTAATAAAAAATATAAATAAAAAAATAAATAAAAGAAAACTTGTCCTTAAGTTTTCCGAGGCTCAGCTCATTTTCCCCCAGAGCGCCCCTAACATGGGCCTGGCAGCTTGCTGACTGTCAGATCCCACTTCACTCCCAGCCCCTTTCTCTGGGTTTTCCACCGGAGACAGGGCCAGGGGAAAGTGCTCAGAGGTGTTGCAGCAGGCGGGGCCTATGTTGCAGGAGAGTCACAGCTGGGGACAGGGCACACATGGTCACCTTCGGGCCATGCCCTAGGAGGAGACTGCAAGGCTGGTGAGTGAAGCACGAATCTCCAGAGGGGTCTTGTGCTCTCTGTCTAGCATTTGGAGAAGGAACTCAGAGAGATCCTGTGCCAAAGGACCTCACATTGGGCTCACAAGTCGCTGTGGGCTTCTGCCCTGTGCCTTGGCCTGTGAGCGTTTGGAGTGGGATACGGGCTGGGAGAAGACTCCTTCCCTTCATTCCCATGGTATGTGCAGCCCAACAACAAACTTTTGGGCACCAGAGCAGTTCTTTTGTATGATTGGTGGGTAGCACAGATGTGCAGAGTGGGGCTGCACATGGTGGCAGGAAGAACAATCCAGCAATGAATGCTCAGGAGGCAAAAGTTGAGAAAGACGGGGGTGGGTGGAGAAGTCTGGATAGTACAGACAATGGGGTGCCCAGGAGCCCCAGTGAGTGTGTGCCTGGGTCAGGGGAGAATAGGAGCCATGGATGTGCTATCTCTTAGCTCAGCTGGCTCTCAGGTGCCTCTAGATATGGGTATCTCACATCACTGATTGGGACTCCTGTAATTAACAGCACCAGTTTTCCGTGTAACGTGACCCCTAAAACATAAGCCAACTGAGGTAGCAGACCTGTCCCCAAGCTGCAGGGAGACCTGGTTGGGTGGACTTCCTATGAGAGCACTTTGCTCTCTTGCCCAGAATCTAAGAGAATTTCAAAGGAAATTTTGACAATCCATGGTATTTCATCAATTTTGGAGCCCAACCATAAGGAGAAGTCAGAAGAGCCATCCGCATTCTTATCATGGCACTGGGGAGGCCCAATTTTTCCAGCCCACCCTATCTCTGAAGACATTATCAACAGTTACAGTGGGACTGATGCCTTTTGAAGGCTTTGTCTCCATCAACCCCACTCCCAGGTTGGAATGAACTATCCTAAAGACAGATACCACATCGTTAGTGTTAAGAAAATGATAAATATTTGCTGTATTTCACTTAATTGCGGCTTTCAAACTAAGTGCACACAATTCTGTAACGAGATCATCCCTCTGGGATGGATGGTTAGGGAATGCTTCCTGGAAGGAGAAGTATGAGCTATACTTTAAAGAGTGGGTACAGGGCCTCCCTGGTGGCGCAGCGGTTAAGCGCTGCACTGTGGAGCTGTCGGCAGCGGCGATATGAGTTCAACGCCCGGCCAGGGAGATTCCCACATGGCGCAGCAGACCTTTCCTGCCTCGCCCGCTGCTCCCCTCAGCAGTGTGTTTCCAACCATCTGCCTGTTCTGCTCCCCACTCTGTCTCTGGTGAACCCTCTCGCTGCCCCACGCCTCTGGCCTGTACCCCAGCTTGTATGCATAAATAAATAAATCTTTAAAAAAATAAAGAGTGGGTACAGCTGAGGTCGACAGGGAAGAGCAGTGAGCACATTTGACTCCTGCCCTTCGCTATGCTCCTGTTCAGCGACTTGAGACCCAACAAGTCTAGATCACTCTCCATTGGGCCTTTCAACATGATACAGAGACTTCTCAAAGAACTGTGCATATTGGCACATATTTAGACCCTCAAATTAAATGTTCTAGTAGCCCTACTACAATTCTAACATTAACAAGCCTGGGGAGTTGACCCATCTCAAGTTATGATGATTAAGTTATGATGATGAATGAATGAGACCTATCAACAATGATTCTGCAGGTGAATAAGAAACTCTCACTATGTGGTAAAGAAATAGGCAGCTTTCTCCCATGCCCACCTATTTGCCAGGGTGGTTGGAGGCTGAGGGTGGGAGGTCAGCGCTATGGTGTGTGGTGATTACCTGTCACAGCCGTCTTAATGAGCAGAGATGCCAGGATTGGATGGGGTTTAAACAGCTGAGATGAAAAGCATACTTGGATAAGTCAGATATTATGTATTGTCAGTTTTCTGAGCAGAATCTTTCACCTGACACTTGTTTATGGACATATTTGAGCTTGATTTTGGGGAGGTTATTAATATCCCTGAGAGGTCACTGGCATGGGGGCAGCTCATGGACCACAAGCTAGGGCCATTTGCCAGCCAGTTTCTCGTTTTCTATTTCTTGGCATCCCATCCTGATCGGACTTCCTCCCTTCACCCTTCACCTTGCTGTATGTTTCCTTCTCATCTTTCCCTCCAAATCCAGGAAACATCAGACACGGAGGTGTGAACTGCACATCTCCACTGCTCCCTCACCCAGGCTTGGCCAGAAGAGTGTCAAGCGAGATGATGCACGCCTGGCACAGGGTACCTGCTCCATATGTGTGGGCGATTATTGCTGTTTGTCACATTTTACTCATATGCCGAATTGCATTATGATTTCATAACCCTAGTCTCAACTGGGAAATTTTTGTTGGCCATGAGAGGCAGTGCCACACAGAAGAACAGGCAGTGGACTGAGAATTAGGAAACCAGGAGTCTAACTTAGTCACATTTACCACGGCCTTGAGCAAATCACCAAGTTTCTCTGTGCTGAATATTCCCTGTAAAAGAAATGCTGATTTCTGATTGAGAGACCTCGATGTCTTCCAGGACTCCTAGTCACAGGCTACATGAGGGTGAGGATAAACATCAGACTGTCTCTTTGCGCGTGATGGGGTTTGGTTTCCTGTGGGATGTTTGCATACACAGTAAGGCCAGATTTCTGGCTAGGTTACCCCCTCACTGTCCGCCCTATTACCCAAGCTCTGCAACATTGTCATGGTCTCAACCTGTGATTAAATTGAAAATGATGATTTTCAAAAAATCATCATTTTTTGAAACAGATTAGAAATCTTTGCCTGAGAGTTGAGTCAATGGAAGAAATTGTATTGGTTCAATGAGATGTGATTCAAGAGCATGCAACCGGTGACAATTTTACCTTGGCTCACGTAGAGCTTTCCAAGCTCAGCTGGGCAAAAAGAAGATCAAATAAAATGTCGGCTTATTGATTTAACCAACTGCAACAAGCTAAGGTAGACTTTCTGAAAATTAGTTAAAAATGAAGCGCCCTTGCCCCCAGAACCATAGACACTGAAGAGAAAAGGTGGCTGTGAATGTTACTCAGTAGGTTCCGGGTTTCTTGTAAATTGCAGGAATTTGTGAACTGGTGAAGAGCTGGCTGAGGAAGGTGCGCTGAAATTGGAAGGTGCTGAGTTCCCTGGAATTTAGATGGCCTGGTTGACCTGACAGTTATGATGAGCTTGGTGTTAAGGAAGAGAAACTAAGGACATTAAATTTTATAACATGTTATGCACTAGACTGTAAAACGCCCCAGTTCTTGCCCTAGTGAGTTTCCTGTGATTCTCCAAGCCTGAGGAAGTTATTAGAGCCGTGTTACTGCCTTGGTCCAACCCATGGACAGCCCAGCTTGACACAGCGTTCTCTCAGCGCCCAGCCATCAGCCCTGTCTCTCTCTGACCCAGCACACCGAGTCCATCAGCCAGCCCCATAGGCGGAACTTATACTCTGATTCTCTTTAAAAAAAAAAAAAAAAAAAAAAAAAAAATTCCATTAGTTTTTTTTTGAAGATTTATTTATTTATGCATACAAGAACCGGGGCCTTAGCCAGAGGTGCGGGGGGGCGGGGGTGAGAGGATTCACCAGCGACAGAGTGGGGAGTAGAACAGGCAGTTCAACGGAAGTACATTGCTGAGGGGAGCAGTGGGCGAGGCAGGAGAGTTCTGCTGTGCCATGTGGGAATCTCCCTGACCGGGGATCAAACTCGTGTTGCAGTGACTTTGGTCGGCTTCATAGGCTGAGACCCAACCCGCTGTGCCACCAGGGAGGCCCATATTCTGATTCTCTTCACTAACTTAAAAAAAAAACATTTTAAAATCATTCTCCCCTCTCACTTTAAAAAGTTTTACTGAGCTGTAATTCACGTATCACTCAGAATGTATGATTCAATGGTTTTTGATATTAATTTTTAAAAAGTGTGTGAGAGGCCTCCCTGGTGGCACACCGGTTAAGGCTGTGCTGTGGAGCTGTCAGGTCAGCAGTGGCGACGTGAGTTCGATGCCCATTCGGGGAGATTCCCACATGGTGAGGCAGACCTCTCCCGCCTCACCTGCTGCTCCCCTCAGCAGCGTATTTCTGTCAATCTGCCTGTTCTGCTCCCCATTCCGTCTCTGGTGAACCCTCTCACCTCCCCACGCCTCTGGCCTGTACCCCAGCTTGTATGCATAAATAAATAAATCTTAAAAAAAAGTGTGTGAGAAATCTATGTAACATAAAATTTGTTATTTTAAACTCTGTGACATTAATTACATTCACAATGTTGTGCCACCATCTCCACTATTGCCAAACCTTTCTCATTACCGCAAACAGAAACTTTTAATAATTGAGAAATAACTCACTCTCTATCTCTACTAATTTGTCTGTTTTAAGTCACTCTTTTAAGTGAAATCATACAGTATTTATTCTTTTGGGTCTAGCTTATTTCACTTAGCAAAATGTTTTGAAGTTTCATCCATGCTATAGGTTTGGAGTGGCCAGGTGCAGCTAAACCCTAGAACCAAGGCCCTCAGGGTGGCCCCCTGGGCATGCTTTGAATCTTCTCCCCCAGCAGCATTGTTCTGCTGATGTGTTTTAGAGTCGATGGATTTGTGAACTGAGCAGGGTCCTTGGGTTCTCTCTGGGAAAGATTTCACCAGAGCTCCCTTCGGTGAGTTTCTCCACGAGACAGATACTCAGTCATACTTAAAGAACAAGTTTATTAGGAAAAGAAGTATAGGACATTTGTACTGGCACAAGTGGCAAAAGAACTGCTCCACTGAGGAGGCAGGTTTGCTAAGAGAGGCCTGCATAGTGCAGGTTGCGGGCAGACAGGCAGGCCGCTGCCCTGCAGAGGGACAGAGTTGGTAAAGGAAAGTACCTACATAGGCACAGGTGGGCAGAGAAATGGCTGCCCAGAATTCTTGCCCGGATGGCACTGATATAGCCTTCTTTCAGTTGGGAGGGGCTCATCTTTCAGGATGGCTGTCTGTTTACTGGCTAACTAGAATTAGAAAACAGACCAGAGATTCTACAGTGGGCTCAATCTCCATATCTTTGGCCCTACACTGCCATCTAGCTCCTACCTATGCTTTGTAACTTAGGAGCTGGCACCTAGGGATTGTGCCAATGGTTATGTTGATTTCTTCTACCCCCACTTCCTTGAGTGGGTCTAGTTCTAATCTTATTTGCATTATATCTCCTCCATCACTGTCAGCACAAGGTGTTAACTCCACCCCCGGATGCCCAGACACTACCCTCGCTGAGGGCAGGACACAGGCGAAGAGTCATGGCTTGCACTCCAGCCGTGGTGTCCTGAGCGAGGGAGCTGCTGGGAAGGGTTAGAGCAGAGTGGCCGTGGACGTTTTAAAAGCTAGAAGACACCTGGTCAGCCCTTCATCATGTGGACCGCATCATATCTGACCCGTTCTGCGCTCTTACCCTCCTCTTCTGTGGTGGACTGTGGATTCCCCAGCCCACCTCATTCTCAGGATATTGTCTTGGCACTCAGAGTTCCTGCTGGTCAAGCTAAAATGTAGAGTCAGGCAGGGGGCCTCTAACCAGGACAAAAGTCCTGGTATGAGGCACATACTGGAAAACCGGCATCTGCTGAAAACAGCAGGCAGATATTATGGCCAGATTAGTGTAACCAACTAGACCACCTTGATAGAAAGTTGAGTGTAAATGGGGACTAGAGATAGAATGTTTTGATCAGTAGCAACAATGGAGCCCACCCCCCCAGGCAACACCCTCTATTCACTCCTCTTTAGCTTGTGCCACATTTATGCATCTTATCTCCACATCCCCACCACTCACATTCCTCCACATACTTGCCCACCTTCCCTAAACCTGATCCCCAATAAATGTAAGACGACCTGGGAAATAGGGGCTACACTCCCTGAGGTGTAAGCCCCTCTAGGTCTCTCTCTCTCTACTTGGACTTTGAGTTGTCTTTCCTCTGTCCTGCTCCGTTCCCAGCGCTGCAACCCCGAGGGGCGACAGTGGACAAACCAACCAGACAGTGGACAAACCAGTGGCTCTCTGGTTACCTCTTCAGCATGTTGCCCTGCTTCACCCCATGTGTACAACCAGCCCCAGGCTTTGGCAGGATGCCCCTTTCCACCAGCAGTTGGCTGCTTCTCCCTCACACGCATGGTTGACTCCAGGTTTTGTTAGTAACAGAAAAGGGATCTCACACAATCGCTCAGAGAAACACAGTTGTATTTCTGCAATCCCACAGTCCAGCTGGAGCTATCACTTTGTTTCAAGGACCACATAAGGTCTGCAGGTTTGGGGGGGTCTGGGAAAAATCTATTTTTTTAAGTATTTATTTATTTATTTTGTAGAAGAACGGGGGTGTAGGTCAGAGGTGCGTGGTGTGAGAGGATTCACCAGAGACAGAGTGAGGAGCAGAACAGGCGAGTCTACTGAAATACGCTGCTGAGGGGAGCAGCGGGAGAGCCAGGAGAGGTTTGCTGCACCATATGTGGGTTAGCTTCCTGTCCAGGGATCGAACTCAGGACATCATGGTAATAGTGCTGACACTTAACCCCTAGGCCTCCAGGGAGGCCCCCAGAGAAGAATCTGTTAACCACATTTTCCTCAGACTCAAAAAGAGGGTTAGTTTCAATTAGTCTTGGAATTGGGAGCAGTGAGGGGAGCAAGGTATGCATAAATACCAGGGGCCCCTCTCCACACAGAAGAAGATACTTAGAAACCCCATTGCTTTACTGCTCAGGGCAGCTCTCCTGCTTTCCTGAGACTGCCTACTGCCTCTTGCAGCGTTCTCTCCTATTGCTTCCTAATAAACTTTGTTTGCTCTTTATTCTGGAGCTTTGTGAAAACCTTTTCCGAAGAGACAGCAAAGACCTTCCGAGGCCATGGTCCCCAATGGTTTGCCTCAGTGAGCTGGCTGCTACCTTATCGTGGTCAGCTCCTGTCATAGCTGCTCCTGCTTCCTCTGCAGCTTTTGGCTTGGACTCCGCACTCTGAATTGTGGATACTTCTAGGATCATTTCCACCTCTCTCCCTCTCAATTTTCTCACTTCCTGTAAACAAATCTGTTTTTTCTTCTCTTCCTGTGTGCTGCATGCACAGGATGACCCATCAACTGGGTAATCCCCTTTCCCCAGGGTTTGCTCTGTTTCAAAAGCATGTATCAGAACTTTTAATCTTCACTTTCCCTTCAGTTAGACTAATTTGTAATTTTTATATCCTTCATTCAATAGACACGAGATTAACATCAATTTGTAACATATAACAAACAACAAACACTTCATGGTCTTTCCTCAGTTTGTAGACAACATTTTACTCTACTGTATAATATTTTAATTTAATTAGCATTCTCTTTTGAAAGATAATCATGTTTTTAAAAACCATGAAAACATGAGTTTGGGGATGTACTACTGCGTAATATATACCGCCTCATTTGGAATGTTTGTGAGACTATAATTTTATTATATATTTTTGTTGAAGTAATATTGGTTAACATTGTTGTTTGTGTTTTAGAGGTATACCATCTCCCCCTTCATGTGTTGCTACTACACTTCATCTACCACCAAAGCACCCACAGTCCATCCACATATTTCATTGTGCTCTCTCCCCGCTTTGTTCTCATCTTGCCCCTCCACTCACCTTCTGTTAGCCTCATGTCTACAATTAGATTTCAAGGGTTTGTTGTTGGTTTGGCTTTATCTAACCCTTTGTTTGGTTTCTCTACATTACACATATAAGTGACACCATTTGGTATTTGTCTTTTTTCATCTGACATTTCACTTAGTGTAATTCCTTACACTTCCATCCATGTCATTGCCAATGGCAAGAATTGATCTTTTTGTGGCTGAGTAATATTCCATTGTGTGTGTGTGTGTGTGTGTGTGTGTGTGTGTGTGTGTGTGTGCGCGCGCGCACGCACCTCATTTTACTGATCCGCTCATCTGTATTTGGGCACTTAGGTTATTTCCAAAGCTCAGCTATAGTGCTGTAATGATACAGAAGTACATGTTTCCTTTGAATTAGTGTGAAGTTTTTTGGTATTCTCTGGGTAGGTACCTTGGAGTAGAACTTTTGGGTCAAATGGTAGATTATCTTTTAATATTCTGAGAAATCTCCATGCTGTTTATCATAGGGCTGAACCAGTATACATTGCCAACAGGATAAGAGGGCTCCTTTTTTCTCCACATCCTCACCAAAACTTGTTCCTTCTGGTCTTTTTGATGTGGGCCATTCTCACAGATAGGAGGTGGTATCTCATAGTGATTTTGATTTCATTTCCCGATGATAAAAGATAATGAGCATTTTTCCATATGACTGTTGACTATCTGTATGTCTCCTTTGGAGAAATGTCTTCTTAGTTCTTTGACCCATTATTTGGTTGGGTTATTTATTTTTGCAGAATTCTATGAGTTCTCTGTAGATCTTGGATATCAGCCCCTTTGTCATATGCGTGGTGGGCAAATATTTCCCTCATTTAGTGAGTGTCTTTTTGTTTTAGTGATGTTTCTTTCATGTGCAGAAACTTTTTAGTTTGATGTAGTCTCAATTATTCATATTCTTTTTTGTTTACCTTGCTGCTGTTGACAATTCCGCAAAGACATTTCTGAAGTCTGTGTTGTGAAGTATTTTGTCTAGGTTTTCTTCTATGTGTATTATTATTTCAGAGCTTACATCCAAGTCTTTCATCCATTTTGAATTAATGTTTGTGTATGGTTTCATTTTTTGCATGACTCTTTAGTATCCCCAACACTTTTTTAAAGAGACTTTTCTTACTCCAGTGTATATTCTTAACTCTTTTGTCATAATTAAGCTGTCCACATGGCTTATTTTGTGTTCTCAATTCTTTTCTATTAGTCTATGTGCCTGTTTCTTCCAAGCCTCACTGTTTTGCTTTTATAGCTTTGAAGTATAGTTTGAAGTCTGGCAGTGTGATACCACCATTATTCCCCTTCCTTTTGGTTATGTTTCATTCTTCTTTGGCTACTTGGGCTCTTTTGTGGTTCCATATGAATTTCAGAAATGTTTGTTCTATTTCTTTGAAGAATGCCATTGAAATTTTGATAGGGGTTGCATTGAATTTGTATATTGCTTTGGGAGGCATAGTCATTTTGACAAAGTTATTTCTTTCAGTCCTTGAGCAGGGAATATCTTTCCATTTCTTTATGTCTTCTTCTATTTCTTTTAACAATGTCTTATATTTTTCTTTGTTTAGGTCCGTCACCTCCTTTAATAAATTTACTTCTAGATGTTTCATTCATTTTTATATAACTTCCACATTTTTCTTGTGCATTATCATTTCCAGGGTCACTGTGTCAATCTTTCATTCCGGTGATCTTCCACTCCAGTGATCTTCAAGATCACTGTATCTTCTGTCATCCTTTTCTCCACTATTTAAAAAATCTGCTTTATTGATCTTTTTATATCTTGCATCTCTGTTATATTATTATTTAAAGCTTCAGTTTTGATTTGTTACTTTTATTTCTGAGGACACGTTTATTTTCCTGAATTTTCTTGTATATCTTTGATTAGCTTTTCTGTGTTTTTGCCTACCTATTTGAATTTCTTTTTCACAATAATTTTGAATTCTGCACTTGACAGGAAGAAAAGAACTTCAATGTTTGTGGTTGGTTTCTGGAGATTTGTTCTTTCTCTGTGGTTTAGTATTTCCCTGAGAACTCAGGTTGCAATTTCTTGTGTGTTTTTTTCCCCTGTCATTATTTATTATTCCCCCCACACCCCGTCATGATATTCCCCCCCACTCCCCGCCCTTGTCATAATATTAATGGTGTAGAGTTTCTACTTTTCCAATAGCTGGCACTATACATCAGGGAGAACTAATCTGTACCTGGGTCTTCAGTGAGTTGGGAAGGGCTTTGGAGTGGTGCACTGTTTGTGAGTGTTTTGGTCTCGGGTTTACTTGTGACTGTGCCTGCACTTATACTCCTTCTTTCCAGGTGCCAGGCTTCATTCTCTGCAGTCTCAGAGCAGACCCTGACTTGGCCCTGCCACTTTCTGTGACTCTCTGTATCCCCATGTATGCTCCCCTGGGAGTAAATGGGTGGTGGGAATCTCATGCCTCTGTGCTTTGCCTTCCTCAGTAGAGGCCCCATCTTTCTGGATCACCATAATACTCATGCCCATATCTCTCACAGCTAGAGCCACAGAAATTAGCTCTGTTTCCCTCGCCAAGCACAACCCATAGTTTTTGACCTGGGTACTTTACTCCTTTACTCACACTTCTGTCCTATCCAAATATTTGAATTTACTCTGCTTCTTTTCTGTCGTGCTTGAAAAGCATTGGTCCCTGGTGATTATGAGGTCCTCTGATTTTGTCCCACATGTGGGACCATCTGAGTTAAGTGCTTATATGGACATCTCAATCTTAGTCTCCCTGGAGCAAAGCATAGAACTTCCTCTGATGCCATCTTCTCGGCCTGACTCCTCACTTCTCCTTTAACCTTTGCTTCACCACTCAATTCCAAGCCATCATGATCTCACCTCTCTCCTCAAAGAAATAGCCTCTGTGGCGGGTGCTATTAGTCCCCCATGACATGCCTTGACTTCTCTGCAGAGCTTACTCTGCTTGCAGACATATCAGGCTAGAAGTAATGGGAATCAAGGCTGATATAGTATTGCTCTAGCTCCCCAAAACCTTGGGTGGAATAATATGAGATGGATTTTCTTCCAAAATTCCCTGTGGTATTATGGTTCATTTCCCTACAATGACAACCTGATAGAGAACATATCATGGGCGGACTGCCCCGCCTTCCTGATCTCACCTCCTTTCTTTCCTATCACTTTTCTGGCATTATTTTCCAAATAAACTTACACTTAATACGAGTTTGCTTCTGAAAAACTCAAATGAAAATATCCTCCTATCTACTTTCATTCTCATTTTCCTAAAATCCATGTTTTATATATCTGGTGTACATATATATATATATATATATATATATATACACACATATAACATCATTGTTCATTTTGTACACTGCATGCTTGTATGTTTTCTCCTTTCAGATGTATTCCCCATAAAATTCTCACCATCAGTTCACCCATGAACCATCACCATAGTCCCTGTGCTCTTCTCTCCCCTGCTTTGATTCCTCTGTCTCCCCACCCTTGAAGAATATCTGTGATTTATAGTTGCCTGCTAATTAAAAAAAAATATATTATTGTTATTTTTCCTGATCCTTTATTTGGTTCCCCTATATTCCTCCTATAAGTGAAAACATCTGATATTTTTCTTTTTCTTTCTGGCTTATTTCACTGAGCATAATCCTTTCCAGCTCTATCCATGTTGCTGTGAATGGCATAAGTTTATCTTTTTTGATTGCTGAATAGTATTCCATTGTGTATATATTGCCACTCTTCTTGATCCAGTCATCTATTTTTAGGCATCATGGTTTCCATAAGATATGTTTCCATATCTTACCTATTATAAATAGTGCTGCAATAAACATAAGGGTACAGGTATCCCTTTGAATTAATGTTTTCGTGTCCCTTGGGTAGATTCCTAGGAGTGAAACTGCTGAATCATATGGAAACTCCATTTTTAGTTGTTTGAGGAACCTAAATACAGCTTTCCATAGTGGTTGGACCAGTTTGCATTTCCACCAGCAGTGCAGGAGCGTTCTTTTTTCTCCACAACCTTGCCAACATTTGTTGTTTCCTGTTTTTCTAATATGTGCCATTCTCACTGGTGTAGGCTGGTAACTCATTGTGGTTTTGATTTGCATTTTCCTGATTATAAGGATTGTTGAGCATTTTTCATACACCTGCTGGTCATTTGCATTTACTTGTTGGAGAAGTGTCTTTTTAACTCTTCTGCCCACTTTTTGACTGGATTGTTTACTTTGTTTTTGTTAAGATGTGTGAGTTTTTGTAGAATTTTGTGATAAGTCCCTTATCAGTTACATAGAATGCAAAAATTTTCTCCCAGTCAGTAAGGTGTCTCTTTGTTTTAGTTAATGTCTCTTTTGCTGTACAGCTTGTGAATTTGATGAAATCACAGCTGTTCATCTTTTCCTTTACTTTCTTTGGACATACAGAAGAGGATGAGTTCTAGAATGGATGTGATCAGGGCGCTAGTGACTTCTGAGTGTGGGGTAGGTGGGCCAGGGTGCAAAGGAGTAGGGAGAAAAGAGGATGAAGGAAGCAAATGTGACTAGGAAAGGGTGGTGTGATGCAGCGGGAGTTGGTGGGGGTTGCTGAGAGAACATTTATGAGCTACAGAAAGGATAAGATGGGAGGGACACAAACTGCAAGTGGAGGTAGAGATGGTTGAGTGAGGTCTGGGCCAAGTGAGATCATGGGGTCACAGACTGACCAGACAAAAAGGAGACTTTTTCTTAGGAGATGGGAAAGAAGAAGCTGAGTAGAGAAACAGAAATCTGAATGTGAGAGATGATGGAAGGCAACTTCAGGATAACCTGAAGTTAAAGGGGGCACAGTGACAGCAACTGAGGTCCTTTAGAGGGGAACTGGCTTTTAAACTGGTCCATCAGGAAGAGGTAGGAATGCATGGTGTTTTCAGCTCCTCCCCAGAAATGGGGAGGTTGTGCCCCTTTCCTTCTCAACTGGAATGCCAACCATAGTTATTTACACCACTGAAATGATGCTGTTCACTCAGACCTCTCCATGGGGTTTCTGCAGAGGAACAGATGGCAGGCGGGAGTTGATTTTTAAAAAAGTCTGTAGGCAGGACTCACATAGCTCCTGGCTGCCTAGCAGGGAGGGGCGGAGGCAAAGAGCAGCAGCACCTCCTCCTGCACTCCCTGGGAGGGCTGCTGGGCTTTATTGTCAAGGGCCCTCTTCTAATGTAAATTGCCTGGAAGTGTTTTGGGCAGATCTTCCTGTGGGGCTATGGGCCACGGGCTGCCTACAGTGGAATCCCGAGCTGCCCTTTCTCTAGATCCAGAGGCCCTGGAGTAGAGTTGCTGACCTTCCTTTCTCCAAGCCTCCAGATGGTGCCTCTTTGTTGAAAATTGGTCTCCTGTGGGTCCTGGTTCCTGTACAGTGGAGTTTCTTCTAATTTCAGAAGTTGCTGGGACCAGCATGGACTCTCTGGCGATTTTCTCCAACCCAGAAAGGCATCAGATAAAGGCAGCAGGCAGATAAATTCAGCCACAGGAGTTGTGTCAGGCCGTTAGAGTCAGGCTGGGCTCTCCTTCACAAAGGGATTAGGTGGGGGTTTGTGGATCATGGGCCTGGAGCACCAAGTACCTTTGGGAGCCAAAGGCCCTGTTGGTTCCCTGGGCTGGGCTGCGCTACTAGCTAAATGTGGCCATTGAAACTTTGAGTGTGACTGGTCTGATTGAGATGTGATTTAAGTCTTAAATATACACTGTTAGGCCGTTGTGGACACCAGAGGACAGGAGAGATAGTAGGGTATAGATAGAGTTTATTAGCTCAGCTGAGGACCCGTGAGCCAAAGGGACTCAAAGGCCCCGTTTTGGTTTTTACACATACCTTAAATACTTTCTTAACCATACCAGTTATGCTTATCCATACCATTACCTGTATCTTAAGGAAAACATACATTATCCTTATCTTAAGCAAAGCAGATGTACAGAAGCAAATGCAGCAATTAGGATATCCTGTGCCATCACGACAGGCCGTAAAACCTTTGGCGGGCTTTTCCCAGGCCGTTAATCTTTTGGCGGGCTTTTTCCCAGGCCTATGGACGTCTTAAATGTCCTTCAACACCTGATTTAAAATATTTAATACAGAAATATGGTAAATATCTCAAAAATATTTTTTAAAATTGATTCAGGCTGAAATTAAAATATTTTGATTATATTAAGTTAAATAAAATATACTATTATAATTAATTTCATCTACTTTTTTTTTTTACTGTTTTTAAAGTGGTTACTAGAAAATTAAAACTTCCATATATGATAGTACATTTTTATTGGATAACACTGCTCTAGAATGATGTACATGAGCCATTGGTTGGAAACCACTGTGGGGAAGGAGGATTGCTAAAGCAACGCCTTTCTCAGCTCCTGTCTCCTGGGAGTTCTGTGCATGGTGAGGAAGGGGTGTATGAATGAACTGTGTCTTGCTGACAGCTCTGGGTTGCGGGGGATGATAGAGACCTGTGTAGGGAGGGGTCTTGGGGAAGCGGGGAAGGGAACTACCCAATCTCTGTGTCCCTTCCAGCAGGGTATAGAATAGTGCCTCACCCCCACCCCCACTTCCAACACTGGGATGCCAGCAGCTCAGAGTGGTGCTTAGTATTCTGTGTGGATACTATGACTGACATAGCAATTATAGGTCCCTGCATTGTTTATGCCTCTCCAAAAGCATAGCTGAGTGCTTTGAACCAGGGGCTGGAAGGCGCTCTGCTAGGTTTCATTACAATGTATAATTGTATTTACTCTTTCAGGCCTCCTGGACTATTGGTGCCTCTTGCAGCTTTAACACTATTCACTTTTTCCATAATTAAATTACTGATTGAATGAAAAAAAGGAAAACCAAATCATTTTTCTAAACAGTGATCCAACATAGCTTAGGCTCATTAATATAAAAGCACCCAACTTTCTGTCTCTTTACATCTTTTCTGCTTTGATCTGGGGTTTTGCAGCTGCCTCAGTGCCTGACTGAAATCAAGCAGTCCTGGTCCTCCTCCTCCTGAGGGTCAGGACCTCCTGCCTGCACTACTCCATCGCCCTGCAGACTCCAAAGGAAGCAGCATCTGCTAGTGCTCTGGGTGAGCTGGAGGAGGTTGTTCTCTATGTTCACAGCCCACAAACACTTAAGGGTGCCTTGCTCAGAGTTGGACTGTGTATGTGTGTGTGTGTGCGCGTGTAACTGATGTTGTTTCTGGAGTTGATCTAAGAGTGAGGTCCTTGGGTTTACTCTGGGAAAGTTTTCACCAGAGCTCCCCTTCAGTGGCATGCGGCGAGTTTCTTCACGAGACAGAAACTTAGTTATATTTAAAGGAACAGGTTTATTAGGAAAAGGGACAGAAAGGTAAAGGACACAAGCATAGACACAAGAGGGCAGGAAGAGCTGCTCCAAAAGGGACAGGTTTGCTTAAAGAGAGGCCTGCATGGTTGCAGGCAGGTGGGCAGCCCTGAGGAGAGCTGCCTCTGCTGAGAGAGGTCAGTGAAGAGAAGACCTGACATGGTGCAGGTCACGGGCGGGCAGGCAGGCTGCTGCCCTGTGGAGGGACAGAGCTGGTGGAAAGGACACCTGCATAGGCACAGGTGGGCAGGCCAGATGCTGCCCCGAGCCAGTGCAGGGACTGCGTTGATACAGTCCTCTTTCAGCGGGAGGGGCTCATCTGGAGGGGCTCATCCTCTCATGGGAGGCTTATCTGTTGTTGATTCTGAATAACTAACCAGAACCTGAAATGGAATCAAATTCCACAATGGCTCAACCTCTGTATCTTTGCCCTTTGCTCAGCTTTAGGCACTGGTTGCCTAAGGATTTTTGGTTATCACAGGATTGATGGTTATGTTGATTTCTTCTACCCAGCCACCTGTGTGAGTCAGGTTCCAGTCTTGTGAGGCCTCTTTCATTGAGTCCTATCTCCTCCATCATAAATATCACCCCCACTCCCACATGTACCTGAAATTAAATAGCTCCTTTCTAGGGCTGGTTGGGAATAGACTATTTCTGACCTCTCCATTTTCCCCAGATTCCCTGTTTTGTTGGCACCTCATCTCAACAGAGTTAGCTAAACCAGTTCTAGACTGGTAGCTCTGGGTGATAAGAAAGGGTGGCAGGCCAATCTTGCTCTGTACTCAGGGGGCAGGCAGCTGGAGCTCAACCTGGAGACTTCCATCAGGAAGAAAAACTACTCCTGTAAGGTCTTTGCTCTACTTCCCTGCAGTCTAAAATGTCTTTTTATTTCACCATTAGAACTTGAATTTTATTGCAGGTCTCCCTGATAGAATGAGTCAGTGTCTTAAGTTCATACCATGGAGCAAACGATCAATCAGCTCTTCTCCCTAAAGCTTTTGACATAGCAGAAGTAGAAGTAGCAGTAATAGTAATAATAATAACAGTGATGGTGATAATGATAGCAAGCACTTCTATATCTCTGTATTCCAAAAACTACTTAAGCACTAAATATGTTGACTTATATAATTTACCAATTCTTTGAGGACATTAAAACCCAAAGAGATAAGTAGCAAGGCCAAGACTCAAATTTTCATGTGTTCTTAACCTCACCATGTTCTATGAGACATTAAAACTCATGAGACTGGAATTGGAATTTTCTGGTTCAAAACACTCTGCAGACCCTCCATGTCGATGGAGGCTGGATTCTATGGGAATGATGGGGGGAGGGGGGTTGGCACAAGAGGGGACAACTGGGCTACTTATTTTCTGGCAATCTCTAGGCCAGAAATAATTGTCATTTTTCACTTTTCAATAAGCAAATGTTGGGCACTTAGGAAATTGTTCTAGAATCCATGTGTTGAAATAAAATATTTTAATCCAGCTCTTTTAAACAGATTACATGGTTGTGATAATTAGACTGCTGGGAGAAGGAGTACAGTGTTTAATTAATCTGATATTTTTAAAAGAGAAATTTAATTGTTAAATACAATAAGGAATTGAAACTTGAAATTAACATAAATTAACATTAGTTCCCCTCTTCAAGTAGTTTGGGACTTAGTCTTTTCCCTGGTGTTTCCTAGGGGAGTTTAAATACGGTCAGATTAGGCAGGAAAATGGAGTCCTTTGTGGCTTGTTAGAAGAATGGGATTCTGCATTTGCAGGTTGTGGGGGTGAGGTGAAGACTTTACTGGTTTCCAGCTCCATCCTCACCCCCAAGTAAGAACTAGCACTAAGGAGGAACTAGAAAATTCCCTGGTGTTAAAATCAGCAACGACAAAATATCCATTTAGATTCCAAAGGACATCACCACCCTTGCGTGAATTATTAGCACATTAGCAACCCCCTCACCCACCCATTTCCCCTCCATCACCATTTCCACCCCATTCTAGTAAGATCTCCAGAGTGATCTTTTTAACACAATAAGAACAAAACAATCTCTTCAAATTGCTTAGGGCCCTCACCAGTATTTTCATGATAAAAAGTCAGTTCCTTAATAGAATGTATAAGGAACATTCTGACTTGGTTTCTGCACATTTCCCCCACCTCACCCGTTAATACAACTCCAGTTCTGACCTTGAAAACATACACAGGACTCAAGCTTAATTCAGTTACTCAATTTAAAACCTCTAAGTCACCAGGAGGTGGTGCCAGAGATGTTGGGCTGTCATTAGTAAGGTTAAAAACTAAGCCTTTACTCCACGTCCAGCAGACAAGTTTGGGAGGCTTAAAGAGATAATATCTCGGCCAGAAATAATTGTCTTTTTTTTTTTCTGTTTCAGTAAGCAAATGCTTAGGAAATTGTTCTAGAAGCTATGTGTTGAATAAAGGGAATGGATAAGGCTGCTATGGGAACCAGACCACATGGGAAGCAGGGCCAGGACACATTCTGTGTCAAAGATCAGAGCCCAAGACCAGACATCCCAGGAAATAACTGGTCCAGACTGGTGCCCCACGTAAGAAAGTCCAAGAAAATAGAGTATAAAAAAGTCTCAAATCCTTCTTTGCATGCAAACATCTGCCATCTTGTCCCCTGCTCCCTTGTAGGGTTTTCAATAAACCTGCCATTTCCTGTTATCCACTCTGTCTCTGAATTCTTTCAATCCTCTACCTCTGGCCTCATCCTATATTACACTGCCACAAGAAACACCAGTGATACAGCTTTTTGTGAGCTGTTGGCATACAGTCAACAGCAAACATTGATTTTAGGGACTTTGGGCCCATGCCAGCAGCGGTCTTTGCAGGTGATGTCAGAGCCAGAGCCAGAGGCAGTAGCAGCAGCCAGGTCTCTGTGAGGGTCTATGGAAGGCTGGGATTCACAGAGGGCTACAGAGATTTCTGCGAAGTCCAAAGTCTCGCAGTTCTGATGAATCTGTCTATGAAGTGTCTGCAGCCATCTTCTGAATGCTTCTCTTCTGATGCCCTCTGATGAATCCTTTTCCGGTGCTCTCTGTTGAATCCCGTGGCGCTTGTATACTCAGTCCTCTCCTGAAACTATCTGCTGAATGAGTCTAGCTAGCTCCTGCCCTGCTTTATATCCTCTCCAGAGTCCCTGCTTTTCAAGTCTGATTGGATCATTTTCAATCCCAACAGTTTGATGGGTGCCAGTTAAGCACCAATTAGCTCACTCCATTTTTCTATTCTTCAACAGACCGAAAAGCTTGAGAGCGCGAACCTGACTAGTTCATTTATGGCTCTGGTACCATATTTAAAAGAGAACTCCTTTCCCTCAGAAGTCTCCCTGCAGAACTGTTTCTTCTTCTGTGCTTGGTTCCCAAGCCTCGGCTCCAGGAATTCTGCTGGGTACTTGACTGAGCGCAGAAATCAGCACAGATCCTGAAAGAATACCATCCTAGAGTGGGTAAGTGGGGTCCTTCTGTGTATTCCCATTCTGTTTTGCTGTGTGATGTGAAGAATGTAAGTTGCTGGTCCTCGAGCTTGCCAGGAGAAAGCTATGCAGGAGAAAGGGGTAGCCTTTGCCTAATTGAAGATGTGAAGAGTAGGAGACTAGTTCCATGTAGTTTTTGGATACACTGTTTTAGAGGACTTCTTGGGTCATTAGGTGAAGTCAATTATCAAGGAAGAATTATTTATATAAAAATAAAAGTGTATTTTTCTTTAGAGGATTACTTCTTCCCTATTTTCAGTCTAGGTGAGGCCCATCGCACCTCTTGGCTTGAAGGCATTTGTCTCACACCTGTCCAGTAAAATGTGACCCAAAACAAGGTAACTACAGCCCTCCCAATATTTGAGCTGGAACTTCTGGGGAAAAGGCCTTTTACCTTTTTACTAAAATTAGTTGTAAGGATGATTATGTCCACAGCTTGGTGGTCATCTTTGATACCTTATGGATGAAATGCTTAAGGACAATCTCAGACCAAGGAACATAGAAGAAACAGAGAGAGAAATGGAATCCCTGTGATTTTGTTTGAGCCCCTGGATTTATGTCTGAAGATTGCGTTCTTCTTTCTTCTTCTTCCTTCTTCTTCCTTCTTCTTCCTTCCTCTTCCTTCCTCTTCTTCCTCTTCTTCCTCTTCTTCCCCTTCCCCTTCCTCCTCCTCCTCCTCCTCTTCCTCCTCCTCTTCCCCTTCTCCTTCCTCTTCCTGTTCCTCTTCTTCTTCTTCCTCTTCATCCCCCTCCCCACCCCCTCCTCCTTCTCCTTTTTTCTTCTTCTCCCCCTTCTCCTCCTCCTTCTTCTTTTATCATTAGACTAGTTTGAATTGCACTTCTGTTACATCTAACTATAGGAACACTGACTAATATAATAAAAGGAAAAGGAATAGGAAGAACCACAGGATCATAGGACTAGAAATTTATTGACACATCACAAAACAGAACGTATCAGTTAGTAAACAGATAATTACATATTAGAAGTGACTATTTGCAAAAGTGTTGATGAGGTGTAGGATAATCTGGAGCCAGCTGCAGGGAGAACACTTATAACCCCTGGGTCTGAAGGAAGAAGGGAAGAGAGCAATTTACAGGAACCTGGAAGGAGAGAGTGTGAAGATTTCCCTGAGATCTTTATTGAGAGATGTTCAGCCTGAACAGCGGAGCCAGGGGCCTGATCTCTGATCTCAGTCTCCTCCTTCGCTGTGTTTATTTGCTGGGAAATGGAGGGTATGGGAGCTTGTAACCTTCTCCTCAGGAGTCTGAGGATAAGAAGGTGAGCAGATCAAGAAGTGCTCACATAAGGCATCTAACCCACATAAGAGCCAAGGAGAACATTGGCCTAGAAGGTGAAGCTCCTTACACAGAGAAGATGAAAATTTGGAGCCAGCTATAGGTGGAAAGAGTGAAGGAAAACAGAAAAGGTATGTGGTGCAATTAGCATGCAACATAAGGGATATTTCATTGTTTGGTAGAGCACAAAAATCTATTGTACCAATGTTTACAAGTGCACCCTTTATTTCATAAGGGAAAGGTGAAACATGTTAATTTTTGCCACTAAGGAAAAATAAGTATGTGAATTTACTGCTTTTTTTAGTCTGCTTTAGCCAATCAAGTATGCTAAATTTGTAGATGGAGAGTAAATAATAATAATGATGATGTCTCATATTTACAGGAGGTTTCTTATAATCTATATCCATTTTCTTATTCAATCCTCATGTAACATGAAGAGGTAGGTACTTTAACTTTTCCCATTTTTACGGATAATCCCAGCAGAATTAAGGAAGTTGACAGACCTCATTATGGGGGTGTAAGACCCAGAGTCGAGCTGGTGGCCTCTGTTATTCCTTCCAGTTCCGTGGCCAGATGGTTCTGGCTAACGCATCTTTCACATTTTGCAGAAACCGGTTGTGAATCATTTTGCTCTGACATGGCTAAGTTCCTTGAGAAAGCTGCTAATGGTGGGCTCCAGAAAAGGAAATTCCTTTAAGATTCATAAAGTGTAATTATGTCTGGCTCATGGCTCATTTTATGGTGCCATCCCATGAATTATGCCTGATTATCTCTATGTGGAGCTGACCCTCTGCAATGGTCTGTGAAAGACTATCTCTCTCTATTTTCTCCAATAAAGTGAATCTCTACCATAAAGCACTTAGGCTTATAGTACCTTATGATACTGTCTGAATCTTTCAATGGAAAAAAATTATTAGAAATTAAGTAGAACTGCTTGTACCCTTACAAGGAATAGATATACACACTCGACCTGCTTGTTCTATCAGTTGTTAGAATCTATTCAAGCATTACTGGGAGAATGAATACACAGGAGTTAAATATGTCAAGACACAATGAGATTAATAGTGAGCACAAATGTGGGTTCCTCTTGCACCCACCCACAGCATACCCTCATTCCCCTCCCTTCCACCCACTCCCAGAAAGGCTGCTGAAACATTTTTCTTTTGACATATAATTGAAGGCTGACTTATCAGCAACATTACCCATGGAATTAAGTGTGAAGCTAGAAGGTAGAAGTAAGAAACCTGCTATTTGGATTTCTTTGAGGGAGGATTTGATTCTTATTTTCCTGTCAGATATGTGCATTTAAATGTCTGAGAAAAGTAGGTGTTTTGCTGCTCGCTGTTGAAGACACTAAAACATTGGCAAGCATTTCAGAGAGACAGTAGAATGGAATCAGAAATCTTTTAACGAGGAACAAAAGGCTTTGGAGTCTGGCCACATCTCTGCTCCCCAAGTTCCTGACCCAGGCCGGCTACTGACTGTCAGACCTCAATTGTGGCTTCCTTGTGTTCCCACTGCATGAGGCTGCTCTGGGACTGGGGTGAGGCAAAATAAAGCCTGATTTCAGAGAGTTATTTAGGGCATAATGTTGCATTCAGTGTGTGTGTGTGTGTGTGTGTGTGTGTGTGTGTGTGTGTGTGTGTGTGTTAAGGAGGGCCTGGGCTGAGCTTTTAGCTACCTTGGGAATGGCCCTGGCTGAGATATAAGTCTCTATGCTGCTTCAATTTCTTTATTAATAATAGTTATCCTAACTCATAGTCTTAAGAGTTTAACAATAACAATAAAAGTTAACATTTATGCTCTACTTGTTACTTACAAGCTTAAGAAATTTAAATGATTGCCAAATCGCTCAGTTTTATTCCATTATACTTCTGAGTTTCATGCCATACCTTTCCCCAAGATTATCATACATTGAAAACAAAGTACTCTCTTATAGATACGGTTTTTGCGCATTTAGTTCATTAACTCACTATACATTTAATTTTGTGTATAGTGTCAGGTATATGATCTAAATTTAAGTTTCCCCAAATGGATTGCAAATTTTTGCAAGTATTGAATCTTATTCTTACCAATTTGAAATATCAAACATTAGATTCCCACATGGATCTATTTCTGGATTGCTGATTCTATTAGACTGATGTCTTTGATTGATTTCAGTGTCAAAACCACATAGCAGGAATTATCATAACTATTATATATATATTAGATAACATTATTCTACTTTTTCCCTGATCATGAACGCTGCCTTGTTTTCTTTCCAGAGAAACCATAGCAGTTTGTCTTTTTCCTGGAGTGTTCACCTCAGCATGCCACAAACTGTCCTTATCCATGAAGTTGGCTTGGGTCCTTGTTATCTGAAAACTCATCATACAGTGTGCTTCCCTCAACTCATCTCAACAACAAAGTAAATTCAGTTCAATAACTGCTGAATGCAACAATTGAATGGAAGGTGCCCTTTGTAATAGGATGCAGCTATAGGCTCTTCTAAAAAAAGAGATTGTGTTTCTAGTCAGGTTGTCACTGCATGCTCCAACCCTCTTTTTTGGGATTTAGCTCTTTTCATGGTGCCACGGTATCTTTCTGCTGTCACTTCTCAGGTTAGGTTTTAGAGACCTAGTGTGAGGTCCTATCTATGATGTTTATACTTTTAGGGGCCTAAGCATATCCTGCATCTTGTTGCACATGCTGGCTTCTGAATTTAACTTCCATCTCTAACTCTTTGTAATACAAAATAACTCTTCTTGGACTGGTCAAAGGTATTTGCAGTTTTCATTTAGTGACTTGCTTAGTTTAAAATAAATGTTAAAACTTAACTATGAACTTTTTCGTTCTGAGTTGTTAAAAACAAATCCAACGTTAAAAATAAAAACATTAAAAAATTCTTTCATTAAAAATAAAAACGACAACAACAAAACTAGTTATATGGCTTGCTTGGAATTATCCCAACACAATTATTTTTTATATGTATCTTTTGTATTATTTCCCCAGCTATTCACAGAATGGAATAAGCTTTATTTGCCTACTCTGGTTATGGACACCTCTATACACAGCCCAGCTTAGAAATGGGAAAACACTTGGCCACGTGATATCATGTGTTTGGGAACTAGTCCCTAAAATGTATAAAGCCTCTTTGCATCACATTAATTATGTACTTCTCGGAGTAGTTTCTTGTACCAGGAGACACCTGTCATCAAGCTGCGTGTAAATCATTGGGTTGATCTTGTGGATCTAAACTGTAGTTCTTATAACACAGTTAGGCAGCAAATGGAGGGTAAACTCCTAACCTCCAAAAGGTGGTATTTGTCTTTCTTTGTTACATCCACTAAATTCAGACTTTTAAAAAATCTCCCTCTGGGAAGTAATGTCAGCAAGATGGGGAAGTAGGCTATACCTTCGACAAAGGGCAAGTATTAGGCAGTTACCCATGAAGGGTGGGGGGATAGCACTGAGAGGGCTAAAGAATCCAATCAATTAAAACCTATAGCAAAAAAAAAAAAAAAAAAAGCAACACAATGAAGCAAAAAATGAAGAGTAATTGCACAGAAAGAATTGTTAAGGAGATCATTTAGTGATAGTGTCTGAAGACAGGAACAAAGAAGAAGGGTAGCACTAGTGGTGTCGTTCACATGATCCCCATTGGCCTCTTCAGTAGAGGACTCAGCAACATTTGCTGCTCTGAACTTCAACAGACCTTGCAACAACCTTGGACTCAAGGAGCTACACTGCTTGAGTAGTAGAGAGCACTGTAATGTCCATTATCATGAATCCCAATGACTGTTTTAGGTACAACCTTTCTCAGCTCTCAGTCCTAAGATTTACCTATGTGCACCTGACTTCCATATTTTGGCTCTGTGGTGGTTCTGCATATATTCATATTGCATGCACTCCAACTTTCCAACCATAACCACTCCACTTGAGCCCACCTATCAGGCACCAGAGCCAATACTGTTGCAGGTTAGTTGGCACAGTAGACCATAGAACCACTGTTGCTCTGCATTTTCCTCTGCTCTAGACCATGGATTCATTACTGCTTGTTACACATGTATGTCTCATGCACCATTGCCTCTTTTGAGCCATGCTTGCTCTACAAGAGCTTATATATCAGATGATTGCTTCACGGGTACTGTGTGCATCAGACACATGTACCATCAACACTTTAAAAGTGTTTACAAGTTAGACTTCATGCTGGGAGATTTAGTTACGAAATGTGCTAAGTCATAAAGTTTCTAATGGGAGAAAGAAACAAATGGTCCTCAGTAGCATTTGTGTCTGAAGACTCCAAGTCATTATTGCTACTGAGGATACTTGAAACCTTAGCTACTAAAGCTGCAATCTTTGTTACCTTACCCCGCGGGTTGCTTGGAGAATATGCTTTTGGACCATCAACAGAGCTAAAACTGCTACACTCTACTCAGCTACTATCCTTGCACCTACTGACAGGTGGTCTTTCCCCACTGAGACTAGTCCATAAAACCTGGAAGAAGTGACAGTTTCATTAAATGTGAAGACATTAATACAAGATTATTAAAAAAGAAGTCAAGGCAATAGCAATATTAAGGGAACACAATAGTTTCCACCCCAAAGAAATGATTATCTGCATTTCTGGACGAAGAAATCAAAATGCATGTTTTATAGAAGCTCATTGAACTGCAAGAGAACACAGATAGACAACTCAACAAAATCAGGAAAATAATTCATGAACAAAATAAGAAGTTCAACAGACAGAAAGTTAAAAAAAAGAATAAAGCAAATTCTGGAGATAAAGAGTACAAAAGGTAAAATGAAAAATACAATAGACAACATCAACACAAAAAGAATCTGTGAACTTGAAGAGAGTTCATTTGAAATTTTCCAGATGAAGAAGAAAAAGCAAAAGAAAAAAAAATAGAGAGTGAAATATAGGACACCATCAAGGAAATCAATATTTGCATTATTATAGTCTCAGAAGAAGGTGAGAAGGGAACAGAAAATTTACTTTAAAATATAGTAAAAGCATTTGATATAAATCAGCACCCATTTATGATAAAAACTCTAACTGTGATGGGAGGAGAAAGGACCTACCTCAATATAATAAAGGCCATATATCATAATATAATAATCAATGGTGAAAAATCAAAAGCTTTCCCCATAAGAAGCAGGATAAAATAGGATGCTCATTGTCACCACTTCTTTTTTTTTTAATTTAATTTGTTTTTGTTGAAGAACTGGGTGTAGGCCAGAGGTATGGGGTTGGGGGAGAGAATTCACCAGAGACAGAGTGGGGAGCAAAACAGGCAGATTTGCTGCAATACACTATTGAGAGGGGAGCAGGGGGCAAGACAGAAGAGGTCTGTTACACCATATGTGGGTCAGCTCCCTGACTGGGGATCAAATTCAAGCTGTAGCAGTGATAGCACTGAGACTTAATCACTAGGCCGCTAGGGAGGTCCCTGTCACCACTTCTGTTAACTTAGTACTAGATGTTTTGAAAAACACAAGAAATAAATGAAATTCACATAAGAAAGAAAGTGAAACTATCACTATTCATAGACAACATTATCCTAAAGACTCCATCAAAAAGTTACTAGAAAAAAAAATGAAAATAGCAAAGTGGCAGACTACAAAATCAATATTCAAAAATCCATAACTTGTTTTGTTTTTATACAAACAATAAGCAAGAAGGAAAAGAAATTAAGAAAATCACTCCATTTATAATTACTCAAAAAGAATTAAATACTTTTGAATCAACTCAGCCAAAAAGGTAAATGACATATATAACAAAAACTATAAATTGTCACTAAAAATCTTAGATAGCAACATAAGGAGAGGAGGAAAATCAATATAATCAAAATGAATATCTTGTTTAAAATTATATACAAATTTAACACAATCCCCATTAAAATTTCAGCAATATTTTCAGAGAAAATTAATAAAAATATTAAAATTTATATGAAAATATAAAATGTGTAAGACTGCAGAACCAACCCCAAGAAAAGGAGAGAAATTGATGTATCACATTATCTAACTCCAAATTTTACTATAAAGCAGCAGCACTAAAATCCATATGGTGTTGGCACAAAAATAGATACATTATTAGGTTATATTAATACTTTGCCATAAAAAATATAGATGTAGTGACTGAAAATCTCACTAATCTGGGGAGAAATATAGACAGCCAAGTATATAAAGTTCTTGGGTTCCCAAACAGTTTCAAGCCAAAGAAGGCTTCACTGAGACATATAATAATAAATTTGCCAAAAATAGAGAATTCTGAAATCAAGAAGATAATAAACACCTCATCTTACACAAAGTAACACCCATAAGGCTCTCAGAAGATTTCTACAAGACACCTATAGGCAGGAGAAAGTGAGATGATATAGTCAATATTTTGAAATGGGGACATATATGCCAAACAAGAATGTTTTACCCAGAAAAATCTGTCTTTCAGAAATAAAGGTGAGATAAAAACTTCCCTAGACAAGTGAAAGCTGAGGAATTTTATCACCACTACACCTATTTGATAAGAAATACTAAAGGAAATTCTTCAGGCTAAACTTAAAGGACACTGATTAGTAACATGAAAACATAAATTTCACTGGTAAAGGTAAATATATATCTAAATTCACAATACTGTAATACTGTAATAATTATATGTAAATCACCTAACTCTAGTATGAAGGTCAAAAGCCAAAAATTTTAAAAATACCTGTAGCTGTGATAATTTTTTAATGAGTACACAATATAAAATATGTAGATTGTGACATCAAAAACAGAAAATGTGGCAGTAGAGGAAATAAAAGCATAGAGTTTTACATGCAATGGGAATTAAATTTTTACCAATTTAAAACAGACTTTTTAAACTTTAAGATGTTTTCTGTAAGCCACATAGTAACCACAAGGCAAAACTTACAATATAGATACACAAAAAAGATAAAGTAATAAAAGTATACCACTGTGGAAAATCATCCATTCACAAAGGAAGATATCAAGAGAAGAAGAAATAAACAAAGGCACTATGAAACTGTCAGAAAACAATGAACAAGATGGCAATAATAAGTCCTTAGTTATCAATAATGATTTTAAGTGTAAATGTATTGAATTCTCCAATCAAAAGACACAATGACTGAATGGATAAAAAACAAGGCCCAACTATATGGGACTTATCAGACACTCACTTTACTTTGAGAACACACATGCTGAAAGGGCAGGGATAGAATAAATAGTCCATGCAAATGCAAACCAAAGGAGAATGGGAATAGCTATATTTATACTAGTTAAAATGCACTTTAATTCAAAAACTGTAATAAGAGACAAAAATGTTACTAATATATATGATGAAGCAATCAATTCTTCAAGAAGATATAACAATTATAATGTCTATGAACCCATAGAGAACACCTAAATATATTAAGTAAATATTAAGCATGCAGAAATAGACAACAAAGCAATACTAGGAGGGAGCTTCAATACTTCATTCTTAACAATGAATAGATCATTCAGACAGAAGATCAATAAAAAAACATCAGAAATGAACTATACTTTAGACCAAATGGACCTGACAGACATATACAGAACACCCCATCCAACAGCAGCAGAATACAAATTCTTTTCCAGTGTACAAGTCTCAACAAATTTAAGAAGACTGAAATCACACCAAGCATATTTTCCAACAATAATGGATAAAGCTAGATCAATAATAGAAGGAAAATTTGAAAATTCACAAGTATATGGAAATTAACAGACTCCCGAACAACTAAGTTAAAAAAGAAATCAAAAGGTTAATAAAAAATATCCTGAGACAAATGAAAATGGAATCACAACATATTAAAACTTATGGGATACTGCAAAGTCAGTTCTAAGAAGATAGCATTTATGGCTGTAAATGCCTACACTAAGAAAAAAGAATGGTGTGTTGAAGTCTCCTACTACATATGTATTTCCTCTAATGTCTGTTTTCAGAGATGATAATAATTGCCTATTTTGGTATTACTTCATTTGGCAAGTATATGTTGATGAGTGTTATGTCTTCTTGATGTATTGTCCTCTTTTGTGATGGTCTATGTCTCTTTTTACCGTTTAATTTTGAAGTCTTTTATCTGATATAAGTAGAGCTGTTTCTGCCTTCTTTTTTTGGTCCATTTGCTTGTAGGATTGTTTCACATTCCTTTACTTTCAATCTATCTTTATCTTTTGTGGTCAATTGTGTTTCCGATAGACAGCAAAAGGTTGGGTTCTGGTTTGTTTTGTTTTGTTTTTCCCATTTTTTTAAAGTTCTTTTTTTTTTTAAGATTTATTTTATTTATTTATGTTGGGGTGTAGGCCAGAGGTGTGTGTGGGCAGGGCGGTAAGTGAGAGGATTCACCAGAGACAGAGTGGGGAGCAGAACAGGCGGATTGAAAGAAATTCACTGCTGAGGACAGCAGAGGGCAAGACAGGAAAAGTCCGCTGAGCCATGTGGTTTAGCTCACTGGCCGGGAATCGAACTCATGTTGCAGTGGCTGCCAATAGCTTCATAGTGCTCTTTCTTTCTTTCTTTCTTTTTTTGTTCTTTTTATGTCTGTATCTTTGAGAATACTGATTTGTTCTTCATTTCTTATATTCTATTTTCATGGCTTTTCCCAGAATTCTTGAGCTCCTTCACTAATATCTGGATATCCTCAAATTTCCTTCACTTTCTCCCTCAGTTCATTGATTATGTTCTTATCTCTTTCTGTATTTTCTCTTAACTCTTTGTTTTCATTCAGACACCCTGCTGATTGAGAGAATTTTTGCACACAATACTATTGATATGGGACTGATCACAAAGATCTACAAAGAATTTATGCTACTCAACAAAAACAAAGTAAACAATCCAGTGAAAAAATGGGCAGAAGAGTTAAAAAGACACTTCTCCAATGAGGAAATGCAAATGGCAACAGGTATATGAAAAGTGTTCAACATCCATTATAATCAGGGAAATGCAAATCAAAACCACAATGAGATACCAGCTTACAGCTTACAGCAGTGAGAATGGCACATATTAGAAAAACAGGAAACAACAAATGTTGCCAAGGATGTGGAGAAAAAGGAACTCTCCTACATTGCTGGTAGGAATGTAAACTTGTCCGACCACTATGGAAAGCTGTATTTAGGTTCCTCAAATGACTAAAAATGGAACTTCCATATGACACAACAATTCCACTCCTAGAAATCTACTCAAAGGAACAAAAATATTAATTCAAAAGGATACCTGAACCCCTATGTTTATTGCAGCACTATTTACAATAGTTAAGATATGGAGACATATCTTATGGAAACCCAAATGTCCAAAAATAGATGATTGGATCAAGATGTGGTATATGTACACAATGGACTATTACTCAGCATTCAAAAAAGATAAACTCATGCCATTTGCAGCAGCATCAATGGAGCTGAAAAGATTATGTTCAGTGAACTAAGCCAGAAAGGAAAAGAAAAATATCAATGTCTTCACTTATAGGAAGAATGTAGGGGAACCAAATAAGGGATCAGGAAAAAAATAATTATAATAAATTAAAAAACAAAATTAACAGGCAACTACAAATCAGAGACAGTCTGCAGGGGAGGGAGAGGGAGTGGGATCAAAATTGGGGAAGAGCACAAGGGACTATGGCGATGGTGCAGCAGTGAATTGGTGGTGGGAATTCTATGGGGACGACACCTGAGAGGAGAAAGCACATATTGTACAAAAAGTAAGAATAATGTAAAATATATATGAAATAAAAAAAGGAAAGTAAAAAGAAAGATCTCAAATAGACAACCTAAAATTTCATCTCAAGGAATTAGAACAAGAACAAGCTAAGTCCAAATTTGAAGAGTGAAATAACAAAACCCCGAGCAAAAAATAAATGAAATAAGACTAGGAACAAAATAGAAAAGATCAACAAACTAAGAGTTAGTTTTTTAATAGATAAAATTTACACACCACTAGTGATAGTGTGACTTACAAGAAATATGTATTTGGTCTTCATTCTTATTTCCATCACAAGAACCCTTGGAATTTCCTAAGTGTTAAGATCAATCAAGATGTCTTAGTACTCATAATAAATCCCTTTCAACAACACTTGAGTTTATGTTAGTGAAATGAGTTCTGGAAAGCATGTAAGGATGGGGGCTGGTTGCCAGGGGAAGAGAAACACTAACTCATAGCTGTTCATAGCAGCACTGTTTCTAATAACCAAGACATGAAAATAACCTAAGTGTCCACCAATGGAAAAATGGATAAAGAAGTTGTTATGTATGTATGCAATGGAACATTATTCATCCACAGAAAGAATGAAGTCTTGTCAATTGTGACAACATGGATAAATCTGGAGAGCATTATGTTAAGTAAAATAAGTCTGACAGAGAGCAACAAATATATTTTCTCTTATTTGTGGAATCTTAAAAACAAGCAAACAAACGCCCAAGCAAAGAAACAGAGTAGAATGGTGGTTTCCAGGGATTGGTGGGTGGGAGAAAAGGGTAGATGCTGGTCAAAGGATACACATTTCCAGTAATTGAATGAGTAAGCTCTGTTATCTTAAGTACAGCATAGTGACTACAGTTTATAAATACTCTATTGCATACTTGAAATTTCCTAAGAACATATATTTTATTTGCTCTCCTCCCTAAAAAAATAACAATGAGGTGACTATATGAAATAATGGATATTAACTTGCTTGTGGAATTCATTCCACAATTTGTGTGTGTGTGTGTATGTGTACACACACACACACACACATATATAATTTGTATACATATACACAAACATATATAATTTATTTATAGAACTTCTCGTATCAATATTATACTGATATAATATATCAAACCATCATATTGCTCACTTTAAATAAACACAATTTTATTTGTCAGTAAAAAAATCTGTTTCTATATGCTTATGGTCATGGAATTTCTGAGATTCAACATGATGACATCACAGAACATGATTTTTTTACTGCCCTTTTGCCTGACAATTTCTTTTAAAAAATTAAACTTTTTATTCATCTTCATGAACACAAGCACCATTTAAATCACTATAATTGGCAATATGAGAGTGTTTTATAAAATGTATATTCTCAAAAATTGCACACTTTTACTAACCTTCCATCAAATAACAGTGTTCAAGAAAAAAAATTTCTTCCACATGTTCCTTTCTCTTCTCCATTTTTCCCTTCACTTTTTCCCTTCTACTCCTTTGCCTTGAGGTTTCAGAAACAAATTCCTGGTTAGCAGAAAATAGATCTTGTTACTGAAAATGACTCTATATATTTACTAAGGATTCAGAAGATTTAAATTAACTGACATGTTTGAACATTTCTGTAGAAGTGTAAAAGTTTGATTTGGTCCAGTAAATAAGAAAGTTAGTAAAGTTAAGTAGTTAAATAATTTATTATCTTACTTAGTGGGTCAAATCAAATGGAAATTAAAAGAAATATTTTCAGTCAGAATTAGCAAGTAGTTTTCTAGGGAGCCCAAGTGAATGTGGCTTTGCTGATGATCATGATGTGGGAGAAGATGGTTGGGGTCTGAGAGGCAGACTGTTGAGCTGATGCCATGTGAATGAGGTCATCTTCCCCACCCCCATCTCTGCACTCCAAACACTAGGATTCCCCACATGCCGTGAACCAGACTTCCTGAATGGGGGTGGGGCAAGGAAAGGCTGCTGGGAAAAAGGAGCACAAGGCCAATGTGCTAGAATGGGGAGAGGGATGGAGACACATGGACAGACGTCTCCTGGTTTTCATCTCTTTTGCAGCTTTTGAAGGCAAAATAATTCAATTCTCATTCATGACAATGGCCTCTAACATCTTGGCCAGCTGGTAGATTTGACTTGGATGTACATTTTAACTCTTCTTCTCTCCTAGCTCCCTGGGACCTACCTAATCCCTTGATTTTGGTTCCTGCAGGGAGGTGTTTTAGATTTGGTCTCCTGGCAGTTTTGCTTTAGCGCCTTGGCTGTGTGGCTCTGCCTATTTCCTGTTTGGCTGAGCCAGTGCTCACAAGAGAATGGTTCGCTTCAGAGTTTGACTGGGAATCTGTATTTTGAAATCCTTCGCGTCCCTTTTTTCTTTCTCACTACTGAAAACCATCAAGCACACAAGAGTCTGATTACTTTGCCTTTATGTGTATGGGCGTCTCAAACCCCAGACTGGGCAACATGGGTTTTTAGCCTTAACAGTTGGGCACCCCTCAGTTTCAATTGGCATCAAAGATGATGGTGGCAGAGAGGATTTACTGAGACTCTGAAACTGTGGTGACATTATGCTCTTAAGATATCTAAAGTCTATGCTCTAGGTACCTACACTGTGGGCATCTTTACAAAACAGGCCAGTATCTCTGTCACCAGGAGGTAAGTTAGAAAATCCACCAAGTGATATCTACTGAGGTGAGTAGTCATCTATGCAGAGACAGTCATTGTATGTCCTAGACCAAAAGAGGCCTCTGGAGGAGAGAAGAACATCAGAATGGGTGGGTGGTATGGTAGAGAATCTGGGGACTAAGGTATCTCTTGAGGTGAAGAGGGCCCTACTTGAAAAGAAGGGCAGGCAGGGGGGTATTTGTGTCGTGGCCCTGGGCTTCACGAGCTCCTCTACTCATCCCACGCCCTCGGATGATGGGGTCACACTCTCCCTGTCTGGCTAGTCACTTGAAGGTGGTGGTAACTTCCTAGGTGCTTCTGCACCTAGAGCAGGGTGGGAGGGCACATTTTCTGGGGCAGTGGGAAAGAGAAGTTGTTGGAACTAAAGTTCTGGAAATTTGCTGAGTCTTTCAAAGTTGACCCCAAACAGCTGTCCCATGACAATGGAAACCTTTTATGGAGATGGCAAAGCTTCAAGGAGTAAAGACAGATACTCAGGAAAAAGTGTGCCTTATGCTCAGGACCCTTTCTTTTGCCACTGCCTGTAGGCTGCTTCTTTTTTTTTTTAAAGATTTATTTATGCATGTATACAAGGTGGGGTACAGGCCAGAGGTATGGGGCAGCGAGAGGGTTCACCAGAGACAGAATGGGGAGCAGAACAGGCAGATCGAGGGAAACACACTGCTGAGGGGAGCAGCAGGCAAGGCAGGAGAGGTCTGCAGCGCCATGCGGGAATCTCCCCAGCCGGAGTAGAACTCTCATAGATGCTGCCGAACTTGCATAGCCGCTGCCGACAGCTCCACAGCGCAGTGCTCAACTGCTGTGCCACCAGGAAGTCCCTGTAGCCTGCTTCTTTGTGGCTAGATCTTAATTCTCATATTACACTTGTATCTTACTGTATTTTGTACCCATGATTCCTGTGATTAATATTAGAAGCCTTTGTCACATGCTGGGGATTCAGAACAGAGTATGTGCCACACACTTAAATGTGTCATGTGATGTGCAAAGTAATTTCCACATATCACCTCATTTAATCATTAAAACAACTCTGTAGTGAAGATTCTACTCTCTTCATTTCATTAGAAAGGGCACTGCACAGTTAGAACTACGCCTTTGGAGTCTTAGCAGACTGAGGATGGCTGATCTTTTCCCTATATTTTTCCCAGTATTCCCCTTTCACAGTTATAAAAGGAAGGGGACAAAAGGTGGGCATTGTCACAGAAGACTTTATCCAGAAGAATATTTTTGATCTCAGGTACATATTTGGAACACATTAAAATCTAGGCTGTCTTAGCAACACAGAGAATTCACTGGCTTGTGTAATTGAAAAATACAACGTAAGATCACTTTAGGTACAGCTTGATCCAGCTGTAGACAATATGCCCAGGATTTACACTCTCAATTTCTTTGCTCAACTTCCTTGATATTGGCTCCATTCGTTGGCAGCCTCTTTCCTCAGGGTCTTAATATGGCTGTTTGTGCTCTGTTAGTTCTCACAAGAGAAGAGATAAAGAGAAATTTTAGAGATAATGGACCTACCTTTTCCTCCTAAATTGTTGGCTAAGCTTTGACAGTGAACAGATCAATATGTTAATGCATCTGTTGAATATTACATGTAAAATTCTTGCATACTTTTAAATTATATTTTGCAATTTACATGTTTTGTCTTATTTGTTCTTCTCCACAGTCCTCCCAAGTAGAAAAGGCTGAGGTTATCACCCCAGTTTTTCACACAAGGAAACACAGGTTCAGAAAGTTAGTGATGGGATGATTTTCATTTGCTCAGTCACAGGTTAGATCATTTTGAGGACCGTCATTGTGGTACGTGTTGTTGACAAAACACCACATTACTTTCTGATCAGGCCACATTGATTTTTTCAGTTCTGGGCATCAGGGTTTGGACATATCATTGGTCAGCAGGAAGATTTTTTGAGAAGGATGGCCAGGGTAAAGAAGGTGTTGCAATGCCATGCCTTCTAAGAAATAATAGGTAATGGGAGAGTTTCTGGAATGGAGGAGAGAAGACTATATGGTGACAATATTTGAAGAACTTCACATATTTGAACAATTGTAAAAATACTTCTTGATAAACAGGATCACGTAGAGGAAAAGAAATTCTAAGTCAAGTGGTAGGTGTCTCCTAGTTATGAGATTTATCTGCAATAGGACTATATTTTTTGTACTACTCAGGTAAAGGTTAAATGATAACACATAACAAATTCCACCAAATACATTTGGTGGAAGACTCTACTGGATTCCATTAAGTGATCTTGGGTAGTCCTTCATGCTTAAGAATTCCAAGGATTGTACTCTCAGGGAACTCATTAGCTAACTGGGGAGATAAGGGAGCTGCATAAGAGACAAATATGAAAAAAGGTAGAATGTGATCAGGTAATGGGGAGGTGGCTGCCTGCCTCAATTCAGTGAGCCTCAGTTTCCTCATTCATATAGTGGGACTACAGTGATAGCAACCACGTAAGTATTCAGCACAGGCATGGAAAGTGCTCATTAAACCCTATGAAGTATGGCCTGGTATAGAGAAAGTGGAGAGGAAATAAGATCAGGCAACGGATCCTTGGAAATGTGCAGCAAAGGACGGGCTCTTATCATAGCCTATTTATTGTTTCCAATTCTGAAGCTAGCTGAGGTTTCTTTGAAGACTTCTCATTCCAAATCGAAGTTAATACAAGCAGTGTTAGGAGGAACTACGAGGCTTTGGCTTTTCAGTGGGCAGAGTGCTGTGATATGTGGATGATAACAAATCCAGGTCTCAGAAGAGACTCTTCTGGGTGTCTCTAAAAAAAGGAGGGGAAAGCAAGGCAAGCCAGGATGGAGATGGGGCTCAGGTGGCAGCTCTGCCCACAGCTCTCTGGCCTGTGCCACATCTCTTGAAGTTGATAGTGCAAAGTTGGTGATTCTTTTTTTTTTTAAGATTTTTTTTTTATGCATACAAGAATTGGGGTGTAGGCCAGAGGTGGGATGGTGAGAGGATTCACCAGAGACAGAGAGGGGAGCAGAACAGGTGGATTGACTGAAATACACTGCTGAGAGGAGCAGCAGGTGAGGCAGGAGAGGTCTGCTGCGCCATGTAGGAAGCTCCCTGGCCAGGGATTGAACTCATGACACAGTGGCTACAGATAGCTTCATAGGGCTCGGACTTAACCCACTGCACCACCAGGGAGGCCCAAAAGTTGATGATTCTTAATAAAATTTAACATTCTTTTCTGGCACCAGATTTTCTCCCCGACTTATGCTCTGCAATTTGTTTCTCACCAAAACAAAAAGCTTATTAATAAATATGATTTTAGTTTCTATATTTGAGTTTAATTCTTTCATTTCAGAGAGCAAGAACACCTTTGGTTTTCATTCACTCTGGGCTCCTGAAGTGCTTCTCTAGAAGCATGGTCTGTTCTAGGTGAGCAGACTCTGAAAGGTTTTGACATGACAATAAAAACAAATGTGATAACAGCATCAATTAACCCTTAGTATGTGCCAGGCACTGTTTTAGACACTCTACATGAAACAATCTCTTTTGTTCTTTTCTCTGAGATAGCTACTACTATGAGGAAACCGAGGCACAGAGTGATGAAACTATTTATCCAAGGGAGCATGGTAAATACTGAAGCTGGGCTGCTGTTTTATAATAAAGTCTTTCAATTTCACTCATATCCTGGCAGGCAGCTCCACTCAATCCAGGGTTTCAGACTGCAAGCTTTTTGCCTGAGGACTTTTTTGGTCAGTGACTTGCTTGGGTCGTGTACTGACGGAACCAAAGTGCTGGGGAGTTATGCCCCTAGAAATGTCCCTCAACAAAGGTCAGGAAGTGATGGATCAATATCTTAGTGTTCTTGTTCATTGGGTTGGAGAATTCTAAGGCATGTTCTCTACATCATTTCCTAGAGGTATTTAGTGGGATTGAGCCCTAGTTACAGGCAGTGATAACCTGCTTTCTAACATGATTTCCCTCTTTCACTTTCCCACTTCTCCACGGGTATTTTCTTGGATTTCCTCCCAAATAAATTATTTGCACCCGAATCCTCTCTCAGTCTATTTTGGGGAAAACCCTAGAATAATCTTTTCTAGTTCTGATTTAAATGAATATTTTAAGCATTTTTATGTTACAATTTTCTCATTGAATCATTGAGATTGAAAGATTGAATCAAGGAATCCACTCATTGAATCCTAAGTACGTGAACTGAGAGTGCCCTATGGTAAATTACAAATATGACTACAAATTATGTACCTCGTTGTTGGTGACATAATTTGTTTTGGCCATGGAATGGTGGTGAAAAATGACACAAGCAGATACAGTATTCGAGAAGCATTTGTGCATTGCAGCTTCTTGCTCTTCTTAGCATCCCGAGGCTGCCACCTGAGTAAGACTGAGCTAGCTTGCTATAGAAAGATAGGTCACATGGAAGGAACTGATGTCCTTGATCTTCGAACTGCTAACAACCGAAGTGAAGCCACCCTAAACCACCCACCCATTGGTTGACCCACTAAAGATGAGAGAGTCCAGCAGAGGTCAGCCAGCCTAATTTGGACAAGTGAAAACAGAATCATGAAAAACGATAAATGTTTGTTGCATTAAGTCAAAATTCTTGTTCTGGTTTATTATGCAGCAACAGTTAGCTGCTACACTTCTGTAGACGACATCAGTATGTGCTGAGCCAGCTGGACCTGTCTGCTGCCCTTATGATATAAACTAGTACAGCTCCAGGATCTATCTAGGTAGCTGGAGAGGATGAGGATGCTTTAGGAGAAAGGGATTTATCACTAGGCTCTTGCAAATGTCCCTTTAAACTAAGTCTTTGAAAGATAACACCCCGGTCTGTGTGTAAGGCATACCTTCATTAATTCTTTACTACATACTTTTTGTAGTTCTGTTTCTGGCGAAAGCCAGTTGGTTTCAGGCTTGACCATTCATCTCTGGATAATGACTTTGAAATTCTGCATCATCCACTGAAATTACTGTGGGAAGCAGAGGACTGGGTGACCTGTCCTCAGTTTCAAGTCTCACCCCTTAGGATCATCCAGTATCCCCAAAATCCATTTCCATATCATCTGGAAAAATCCAATAAAGTTTGTATTTGTAAGTTTTTTTTTTAAAAGATTTATTTAATTATGCATACAAGCTGGGGTACAGGCCAGAGGCTTGGGGCGGCAAGAGAGTTCGTCAGAGTCAGAGTGGGGAGCAGAACAGGCAGATCGACAGAAATACACTGCTGAGGGGAGCAGCGAGTGAGGTAGGAGAGGTCTGCCACGCCATGTGGGAATCTCCCAGGCCGGGCGTCGAACTCGCGTCGCTGCTGCTGACAGCGCCACAGTGCAGCGCTTAACCACTGCACCACCAGGGAGGCCCTATTTTTAAATTTGAAGTTCAAATAATGCTTTGAGGGGAAATCTTCATTTCTAATAGTGCCAGAAATGCGAGATTATTTTCACCTACAGCAGTTTAAATTACTAGGACTTTGAGATCCATTGCCTAAGTCCTATGGCAACATACCCTTCTAGTTTTTGACTAAAGTGTTTATAAATTTCTAAAGTGTTAGAAATCAGTAAGGATCTCCCTGGTTGTGCGATGGGTTCAGTCTCAGCCTATGAAACTATCCGCAGCCACTGCAGCACCAGTTCGATCCCTGGCCAGGGAGCTTCCCAGATGGCGCAGCAGACCGCTCCTACCTTGCTGGCTGCTCCCCTCAGCAGCGTACTTCAGTAGATCTCCTGTTCTGCTCCCCACTCTGTCTCTGGTGAATCCTCTCAACCCCCCCGCCCCCTTCCCACACACACACCTCTGGCCTACATCCCAGTTCTTGTATGCATAAATAAATAAATCTTAAAAAAAAAAGAATCAGTAGGATTTGTGTGCCCTATGGTAGATCAAAGAAAAGAAAGGAAGAAGCAATGAAAAGAGACTGGAGAAGAGAACGCTATCTGGAGGCCTCTTCCCCTTGTAAAACTTTATCAGATTACGAAAACAAGACCAGGAATTCTTCCACCAGAGTAATTTTTTGCATTTGTTTTGTTTTTCTTCCCTTGAGACCACAATGTGTAGGAGAGACAGATTTTCATTATCTATTCTTGTGTTCTTTTCTGCTTCTCTGCTCCTTTGTTGCATTCAAACCTTTGGAAGATGAGTTGAAACTAACCACTAACCAGTGACATTGTGGTAGTGATGAGTCTTATTGTGCCCCTGGATGACAGCTATATGACATCTAAGCTGAGAGTGAAGGGGGGATAGGGTGGCTTGAGGGTACACTACATTGGGTAAAAGACTAAAGCAGGAAACATTTTTTCTTCTTCCAACTATCCCTAGTACTGTCAGCCCCTGACCTTGTAACAGAGGTTTTGTGTTGGTGAATTTGGCTTCTGCTCTGACTCCAGGCACATTTTGTGATTTATGCTCCAGTAGAAACATGTAGTTTACCACAAAGGAGATAAAAGTAATGAAACAGGAAACATTTCTCATTTTAGAAATAGGCTCTTTCCCAATTTTATAGATTCATGCGACTTGATAGCAATGTGGGGACCAAAAAAAATGTCACTTTTCCTTTCATCCACATAAGAGCACAAGTGTAATTATGAAACGCAACTGACATTGAACAACTGCAACTGGAAGACAAGTGGGAGCGATGTTGATCTGGAGGGCTCAGGTCATCTGGGGGGGAAACACCACTCAGGGCCAGCAGCTCTGTAGTCAAGAAGAAATGTGGGTCCAGTGTTGCCAAATACTCTTCTTAAAAAAGAAATCTGAATTTGGTAAGAAAATTTTATTTATTTAATTTTTTTAATCAAGTAGACTCTGGGTTTTAGACCCTACATGTTTCACCTGAGAGCATCCTGAATGATTCAGAAGGCCAAGTGGTAGCCACAGGGCAGGTGTGCGGCCGTCCCGTTTGGCCCTCAAGGTCAAATACTCTTGGCTCAGCCAGGAGCCTTCCTAGGCATCTGGGAGGGCAATAGGCTACCAAAATAAAAAAAAAAAAGAAAGAAAAGAAAAAGCACTTTCAGATTTTATTTATAACCTGCATTTGCTTCCTTTTAAAAATATAAACCACTCCTCAAAATACTGAGGTAGAAAGTCTCTCTATCTGCTGAGATGGAGGGGAGTGTGACCTTGCAGGGAAGACTTGTTTGTAAAATCTTGTTTTCTCCCAAAGCACTTCATACAGTCACAGAGCGAATTGTTCCACTGAGATTTCTTTTGATTTTATTTCATCTCAAGACAATCAGAGAGAGCAAAGAATTTGGCTGGGTCTCAAGCAAAGGGAAATGGTGTGTGGGTCTGTCATTGTAATGACAGCTCTACCTTCAGGAAAAATGGTTTCCCTTTGTTCTTCTTCTTGGGGTGATCTGCTGCTGGCATGGCTTGTTCCCATATAGAGTAAGTGCTCTGTAAAGATGTCTCTTTGGTTAGCGCAGTCATGAAAGGGATGGATTGGAAACTTTTCTATTCATGGATGAGCCACTTTGGAGACAAAGAAAATGCCTCCATGCCAGGAACTGATGTGAGAGCATTTCCAGGAATTCTGGGCACAACTCAGAAGATGGGGACATAATGGCTAAGTTCCAGTGGGAAATGGGTCACTCCATACCCTGTGTTTGTTTCTGCTATCTCAGAGCTCTGTATCTCCTGGATACTTCAGGGTTCCTAGAAACAGAGTTTCAATTGCACCTCAAAGGATATAATCTAATACCATATGCAAATTATGGCCAACAACAGCAAAAAAAATTCTCATTGCAGACTTGTCACTGAATGCGAGGATTTGCATAGCTCCTTTGTTCATATTTTTTGTTGGCAATATTTTCTAGTATTTTTCTTTCATTAGAACCAGCATTAACACCCAGTTTGAGATCTCATTTCTCATTACCACATCTCATTACTAATTTCCTTCATAGATTGAGCCTGGTTCTTATGTGCTGCTTGGTTCATTTTTACACAGCAGTAGTCAGTTTATATTAGGCAATGAGATTTAATTCATTCTTCCAAGACTTTGAATTGTCTTCAGATTTGGGACAAGTAAATCAATTTGTACACAAACACCTATATTCCTAATGTCACAATGTTGGTGAGACAAAGCTAAGCTTATCGTCTGTCCATCATTACTGTGAATATACTACAGTGTCAACTGCATTAAAGTCATATTCTCTTTAACAGGTATTGTCTGTCTGAATAATTACTATGGATTTGTTTTAACATGCCTTCTGGAAAAGCCACACATTTTTATTCTGTGCAGCTATTCTATATATGTCTTGGTTGATTGGTTTTAGATTAGCCATTTAATGAAAATAAAATGTATTTGGAGAGCTTTGATGCCACTGTCAGCTTATCAGGAGCTCTGCAGACATAAAAATGAGACCATTTGGTGGGTTTCTCTCCCTTAATGGGAAAGTCATGCTACAGGCAACTCCTTGGGATAATAAAAGGAGCAGGATGTAAAATGGAAACATGCAATTAGGGGGGCCTAGCTGTTTGGAATGTTTATCTGCTGTGTAATTCTCCAAACTAATTAATTTTATGCTAAAATGTGTGAAATCTAGATAATTCAGGCCTGATTTGATTTGATTACTCATCTCTTAAAAAAAGAAAACACCTCATATCAAATATTCGTCCATTGGCAAGCAGGTTGCTTCAGGGCCCTGGAATATTTTAGTGTTTGGTCTCAGAGTAGATTCAAGTAGGAGGAAGCTGACATGCTAGAAAAGTGTTTGTGAAATCTCTTGGCATATCTTTCCACTTCAATCTAGAGTAAATACCCTGAGGCCTCCTGAAAAGTTTTACAAATCCCAGGTATGTGAAAAAGAAAGACAAATTGTTGCCTATAACCTTTCCCGTCTATGTTCTGAAGGTCTGGTTCCTAGAGAGGCAGTCTAGGTTGGCACTCTGTGTGTCTCAGGCTCAGCTCTGGAGAGGAGTTCTTTCCAGAAGCTAGCTTTATTAGGAAGTCAGTGATTCCTGCATGTGGGGATTAAAGGGCACTGGATAGTAGTCCAGATGGCTAATTCCCGACAAAGTGAACTTTCAGTTGAAAGTATCAATGAATTTCAGATGCAATTCATTTCTTTGAGATTATCACCTCCTTTTTGCAAGGAGTCTTATAGGAGGAATAACACATAAACTTCTTACATCTGACCTGTCCTTCCCTTACTTCCATCTTTATATGGACTCTGACATTGTGTTTGATTGAATTTTGGAAGTTACTTGGGAGATTTCCAGGCTGATCTAAAGTTAGGAACTTGGAGGTGGGAGGAGTAAAACATATACCAAGAAGACAGTATAGACCTGCACGGGAAAGCCCAGCCAGAGAGGCCTGATTTATGCAAGTTTGCATTTCACCTTTGTCACAATTGTTCTAATGACACTATAACAAGAAGCAGATGGTCCTCCTTACAGGATCCCTCCAGAACCAGATGGTATCAACATCTGAATAAAGCAGGGGCCTGTTGGTGAGGCAAACTCCAATGGGAGGAGGGGCCACACACTGTTCTATACAAACTCCTGCGGCTTATCAAGCCAAGCCACACACCCAATGGGCGCTCCATTTAGCCAGAGGTGGCTACGGTGGCTTCTGGCCAATGAGGTATCTCTAAAGGCAGTGTCTCTCGGGCTGGAAGCAGAACCCTTTCTCTTGTTTTGTGCCTTATGACCTTCAGCATCACACTGAAAATGGTTATTTGTTATGCCCTGCAAGGGCACAATGGCGCTTTTGAACGGTCACTTTTGAAAGGCGTGGATGTGGCATGCATGCCAGAGTGACCTAGATATTTCATACATAGGGGCAAGCATGATGAATGTATTTGTAGTCAGTGTTAAGTGGAAATAAAGTCTCAATGACGGTTAGACAAAGTTTATTAAATAATCAAAGTGGAGATTTGAACCCAGGCAGCAGTCTGACAGGTCTTACTCTGAGAGTTATCTCAATAAACGTAAGTTTCAATTTGGTTTATCTAGGTAGGGACAGTGAGTCACTGACATTAAGGATGAAATTATTATTGGTAGGAGGGTCTGCTAGTTCTAAGTTGTTCCCACCTAAAGATATGCTGAGGCTAGAGGCAGGCAATATAGGATTTAATCTCTTTCTTTCCAAAAACTGCTGTGCAGATACAAAGACTGGGTACTCATTGTTAAATCTTTTCTTGCTCCCTGGTTATCAGTAGGGATAAAAAGACTGGCTTTACCTGAAGGCATCAGCTTTTTTTTTTTCCGAAGATTTATTTGTTTCTGCATATATGCATACAAGCTGGGGTACAGGCCAGAGGCGTGGGGTGGTGAGAGGGTTCACCAGAGACAGAGTGGGGAGCAGCACAGGCAGATTGAGGGAAATACACTGCTGAGGGGAGCAGCAGGTGAGGCGAGGCAGGAGAGGTCTGCTGCACCATGTGGGAATCTCCCTGGCTGGGCGTCAAACTTGCATCGCCACTGCGGACAGCTCCATAGCGCAGCGCTAAACCGCTGAGCCACCAGGGAGACCCAGGCATCAGCTTTTGCATAGGTGATTCTGACATGCAGGTGGCTTTGCTCTCTTGCCTGATAGACCAGGGAGAGGGGTTTCCAGAGAATTTTACAATATGTTCACATCAGAAAAAATTGTTGAACAATTTAAAAAGCAATTTTCATGAAATAGTTGTGACAGAATAATTCATATAGCAGCATTTAATATTTACACATAAATAATATTCAATAAACAATGAATTGAAACTCTAAGTGTTGAATTCCCATAGGTTAGCTCTCTTCCTGTTTCTTTGTTTTCTTTTTTATTTTTATTTATATATATTATTATTATTTTAATATTTTATTGTTATTTATGTCTTTTACATTTTGTATTCCCCTTGGGTAGCCCACCACCAATTCACCCGTGATCCATTTTCATGGTCCCCTGTATTCTCCTCTCTTCCATTTCGTGCACTTATCCTACCCCGACCCACGAGTGTCTCTCTCCTGTTTGGTTTCCCTATAGTCCTGTTATAAGTGAAACCATTCAATATTTTTCTTTTCTTTCCAGCTTATTTCACTGAGTATGATTCCCTCTAATTCCATCCATGTCGCTGCAAATTGCATGTGTTTATCTTCTTTGAATGTTGAACAGTATTCCATTGTGTATATGTACCACATATTCTTGATCCAATCATCGATTTTTGGACATCTGGGTTGCTTCCATACCTTTGCTATTGTGAACAGTGCCGCAATGAACATACGGGTGCATGTATCCTTTCAAATTAGTGTTTTTGTGTCCTTTGGGTAAATTCCCAAAAGTGGTATTGCTGGGTCGTATGGGAGCTCCATGTTTAGCAGTTTGAGAAATCGCCATACAGCTTTCCATAGTGGTTGGACCAGTTCACATTCCCACCAGCACTGTAGAAAAGTTCTTTTTTCTCCACATCCTTTCCAGCATTTGTTGTTGCCTGTATTTTTAATGTGTGCCATCCTCTCAGGTGTGAGGTGATATCTCATAGTGGTTTTGATTTGCATTTCCTTGATTATAAGTGATGTTGAGCATTTTTTCATGTATTTGTTGGCCATTTGTTTTTCTTCTTTGGAGAAGTGCCTTTTAAGCTCTTCTGCCCATTTTTTGACTGGGTTATTGGCTTTGTTTTTGTTGAGTTGTGTGAGTTCCTTGTAAATTTTTGTTATCAGTCCTTTATCGGTTGTATTGTGTGCAAAGATATTTTCCCAGTTGGTAGGGTGTCTGTTAGTTTTGGTTAATGTCTCTTTTGCTGTACAGAAGATTTTTATTTTGATGTAATAACATTGTTTATCTTGTCTTTCACTTCCTTCGCTTTGAGGGATGTGTCTTTCAAGATTTTGCTGAGATGTATGTCGTGTAGAATTTTGCCTATATTTTCTTCTATACATTTTATGGTTTCAGGTCTGACATCCAGGTCTTTTATCCATTCTGAGTTGACTTTGTGCAGGGTGTGAGATCGTAGTCTAGCTTCATTTTTTTGCATGTGGCTGTCCAGTTTTCCCAGCACCATTTATTGAATAGACTGTCCTTGTTCCACTGCATTTTCTTTGCTCCTTTGTCAAAGATTAGTTGTTCATAGATATGTGGCTTTAATTCTGGGTATTCTATTCGATTCCATTGGTCTTTCTGTCTGTTTTTGTTCCAACACCATGCTGTTTTAATTATTGTGGCTCTGTAGTATAGTTTGAAATCAGGGAGTGAAATTCCTCCGTTTTCTTTCTTTTTAGTTAGTAGGGCTTTAGCTATGCGAGGTTTTTTGTAGTTGCATATGAATTTCATCAGTATTCGATCTATTTCTTTGAAGAATGTCATTGAGATTTTTATTGGAATAGCATTGAATCTATAAATTGTTTTTCGTAGGATTGCCATTTTAATTTAATCCTTCCAATCCATGAACAAGGGATGCCTTTCCATCTTCTTATGTCTTCTTCTATTTCTTTCAACAGAGTTTTGTAGGTTTCTTTGTATAAGTCCTTTATGTCTTTTGTTAGATTTATTCCCAGATAATTGATTTTTTTGGTTTCGATTTTGAAGGGGATGGATTTCTTAATTTCTTCTTCAGATTGGGTGTTTGCATATAGGAAGGCTACTGACTTTTGTGCGTTGATTTTGTATCCTGCTACTTTACTGAACTGGTCTATTATTTTGAGTAGTTTTTCTATGGAGTTTTTAGGGTTTTGTATATATATTATCATATCGTCTGCAAATAGAGACAGTTTAAGTTCTTCCTTTCCTATTTGGATACCTTGAATGTCTTTCTCTTGTCTAATTGCTCTGGCTAGGACTTCCAGTATTATATTGAAAAGTAATGGTGAGAGTGGACATCCTTGCCTTGTTCCTGATCTTAGGGGAAAGGCCTTCAGCTTCTCACCGTTGAGGATAATATTGGCCGTGGGTTTGTTGTATATGGCTTTTATCATGTTAAGGTATGTTCCTTCTATCCCAAGAATTTCAAGGGCTTTTATCATAAATGGGTGTTGTAATTTGTCAAATGCTTTCACAGCATCTATTGATATGATCATATGGACTTTATTTTTCTTTTTGTTGATGTGTTGGATTACATTGATTGATTTTCGGATGTTGAACCATCCTTGTGTCCCTGGAATAAATCCCACTTGATCATGGTGTATTATCTTATGGATGCATTGTTGGATCCTATTGGCCAAGATTTTATTAAATATTTTTGCATCAGTATTCATTAGGGAGATTGGTCTGTAGTTTTGTTTTTTTGTGTTGTCTTTGTCTGGTTTTGGTATTAGAGTAATATTTGCTTCATAGAATGTGTTTGGTAGTACTCCTTCCTTCTCAATTTTTTGAAAGAGTTTGTGTAATATAGGGACTATTTCGTTTTTGAATGCTTGGTAGAATTCATTTGTGAAACCATCTGGTCCTGGGCTTTTGTTTTGGGGAAGTTTTTTAATTACTGTTTAAATTTCACTACTTGTAATTGGTCTGTTTAGGTGTTCTTTATCTTCTTTGTCTAGTTTTGGGTGATTGTATAGTTTTAGGAATTTGTCCATATCCTCTAGGTTGTTATACTTGTTTCTGTATAGCTGTTTATAGTAATCTCTGATTATTTTTTTTATTTTTGCTGTGTCTGTTGTGATTTCTCCTTTTTCATTTATGATCCTATTTATTTGTGTTTTCTCTCGTTTTTTTCTTTGTAAGCCTGGCTAGTGGTTTGTCTATTTTGTTTAATTTTTCAAAGAACCAGCTTTTGGTTTCGTTAATCTTCTGGATTTTTTTTTTTATTTCCATTTCATTTAGTTCTGCTTTGATTTTTATTATTTCCTTTCTTAAACTGTCTTTTGGGGTTTTTTGTTGTTCATTTTCTAGTTCTTTGAGATGTGAGATTAAATTGTTTCTTTGGGTTGTTTCTTGTTTCTTGATGTGAGCTTGTAATGCTATATATTTCCCTCTTATTACTGCTTTTGCTTTGTCCCAGACGTTCTGGAAAGTTGTGTCCTCGTTGTCATTCAGTTCTACATATTTTTTAATTTCTTCTTTGATCTCTTCATTGATCCATTGGTTTTCCAGTAATGTGGGTTTCAGTCTCCTTTAGGTAAGGAGGTTTCTTTTTTCCTTTTTATGATTTATTTCCAGTTTGACTCCTTTATGATTGGAGAAGAAGGCTGGTACGATTTTGATCTTAGTGTATCTGTTGAGGTTTGTTTTGTGGCCTAATATGTGATCGATCCTGTAGTATGTTCCATGCGCACTTGAGAAAAATGCGTATTCAGTTTTTCGGGGGTGAAGTGATCGATAGATATCTATTAATCCCATGTGGTCTAGGTCCTTATTTAGGGCTTTAATGTCCTTGGTTACCTTTTGTCTTCTTGATCTGTCCAATAGAGAAAGTGGGATGTTGAAGTCTCCTACTATGTATGTATTTTCTTTAATGTCTGTTTTCAGGGATGATAATAATTGTCTGATATATTTTGGTGCTCCTTCATTTGGAGAGTATATGTTGATGATTGTTATATTCTCCTGTTTTATTGTCCCCTTTATCATGATGTTGTGACCAGCTTTGTCTCTTTTTACCTTTTTAAGTTTGAAGTCTATTTTATCTGATATAAGTATAGCTGTTCCTGCCTTCTTTCTTGGTCCATTTGCTTGTAGGATTGTTTTCCATCCTTTAACTATTAATCTCTGTTTATCTTTCGCAATTAAATGTGTTTCTTGTAGACAGCAGAAGGTTGGGTTCTGTGTTTTTGATCCATCCTGCTATGGTATGTCTTTTAATTGGTGTGTTTAGTCCATTTACATTTAGAGTTAATATTGATATACTGTCATCCATATTTGTCTTTTTTATTTTTATTTTTTTTACCTTTTTGTGATTCTAGTCCTTACCTAATTCCATATTTCCTGGTCTTTCCTCTGTTGGTTTTGTCTTCATGGTTTTCTGTAATAAGTTTTGGAGTGGGAGTTTGGTAGTGATGAATTTCTGTAGTTTCTGTTTGTCAGAGAAGGTCCGTATTCTTTCTTCGTAGAGGAAGGAGAGCTTTGCAGGGTAGAGTATTTTTGGTTGACATTTGTTGGCATGTAGTATATTACATATGTCTCTCCATTCTCTTCTTGCCTTTAATGTTTCTTCAGAGAAATCTGATGTCAGCCTGATTGGCTTTCCTTTGTAGGTTATTTGTTTCTTTGTCCTCATCATTTTCAATATATTTTCTTTGTCTTGAATTCTCGATAGTTTTACTATCATATTTCTTGCTGTTTTTTTCTTTTCATTGTAATAATTTGGAGATCTTCTGGATTCCGGTATGTCCATTTTTGTTTCCTTTTTCATGTTTGGAAAGTTCTCTTCAATTATTTCCTTGAGAAGTTTCTCTGTTCCTTTGTCTCTCTCCTCTCCTTCTGGGATTCCTATGATTCTGATGTTTCCTTTTCTCATGGTGTCAGATAGTTCCTGAAGCTTTTCCTCATTCTTCTTCCTTTGTTTTTCTTTTTCCTTTTCTGTCTTGGTTCTTTCAGTATCTTTATCTTGCAGAGTGCTTATTCTTTCCTCCATGT
>PVIJ01007322.1:0-32445 GCA_004024925.1 Scalopus aquaticus | reverse complement strand
TCAGTTCTTCATTTATATTCCTCAGTTCTTTGTTCTCTTCATTTAATTCTATTATTTTTTTATTATGGCAATTCTGAATTCTTTATCTGTTAGGCAGATATATCCATATGATTGGGTTCTGAAGAGGGATTTTTTTTCTGTGGTGTATTGTTTTGAGGGTCATTTGTAATTTTTTTCTTCCTGTTGTTGGCCTACTGCCTTGCTCTGATTGTTGCATTCCTGTGCTGTTGGTGCCAGCAGGCATGGTTCTTGGTTCTACTTGCTGAGGAGTATTTGTTGTTTCCTAGTGTCTGAGTTGCCTTGGCTGTGGCTGGGTATCTCCCAGATTTTTTTTTTTTGTCTCTGTTGAATTTCTGTGTTTTGTGGCATGTCTCCAATGTGTTTCCGGTTCCGGGTGGAATTAGGGTAGAAAAAGGGGTAGTGGTTTGCAGTTAAAAAAAATATATATATGTGTGTGTGTGTGTATGTATATATATATATATGTGTGTGTGTGTATATATATATATATGTGTGTGTGTGTATATATATATATACATATATATACACATATATATGTATGTATATGGATATATATGTATATGTATGTATGTATACATATATATGTGTATGTGTAATATATGTGTGTATATATATATGTGTATATATATGTGTATATATATATATGGTAATAATAAAAAAAATAAAGTAGAAAAAAATTAAAAAGGTATTGGCTAGATGTAAGCTTGGGGAGAGTTTTGTAGTCCTTTAGCTTTTAGGTATTGGAGTTTCCGGGTAGGTCCCCTGCTAGGGTTCAACCCCCCTTTCCAGTGTCAGATGTTGCTGTTGTCCTGTCGCTTTATAGTTGCTAGTAGTCTTTCTGTTCTTTCTCTCTCTGCCCCTCTTTTTATTTTTCTTCTTCCCCTTAGTGTTTGCCTGGGGGTTGTCCCTGCCCCTGTGGTTATGTCTGGTGGGGAGGGGTCAAGAGTTCTTGATCTTAAGTTTCGTTTCTTCTGCTTGGGCCCCACTTCTCCACAAGTGGGTGCAGGGGTGGAGGTTGTGGGCAGCTGTTGGTGCCCACCTAAGTTCTGGGGGACCACTGTGCAACCTCCTAGAAGTTGGGTGTGGGGCCACGGCAGGGGGTAGGGGGGAGCTCTATTTTCCTTTCTGTAGCCCTCCTGTGTGCCAAGATGCAGACACTTTGTGGAGGAGGGTGTGGTTGGAGATAGTTCCAGCAGGATCCTGTATCCCGGGTCAGGTTACCTCCAGTCAGGTTAGAGAAAAGTAGAATTCTCTAACATCAGCTCTTGGTGTCAGGTTACAGAGTAGGAAGGAGATTGTTTGAGGTGGTCTCTGCAGTTTTTTCAGCTAGACCAATATATCACCTAGGCCAATATATCACCTAGCAACCAGGGATTAGGACCCCATGGGGTGCTGGCAGTTTGTCTTCCCTACTAAGATGTTACCTAGCCCCATGTGGGGGATGGAAAGCAGTGACCCTTGAGCTTTCCTGCACTTCAGAGCTGCCATGCAGGGAAGAGAGGGGGCCCCTGGGGTGGGGGGGTGGGGGTCGTGCTCCCGTTAGTTGGCCAGAGCCCTCCGACCCCACCACAGTTTCTAACCTTGTATTCAGTGGTGCTCCGTAAAGCTGGTTTGTCCGCCTCTCCTTTCTTTTGTTCCTCTGTGTGGGGTTCGGTGTCTTTTCTTTTTACTTTGACTTTTTGGTTTATCTTTAAGTCTAAAGCACCCACAGGGATGATTGTATTGTGTAGGGCTTTCAGTTATCCTGAGATTGGCTCTCAAAATTAGGGATTTTTCTGTCAATAAATCTATATTTTGTGGGAAAGCCTAATCCTAGTATCTGTTCGCTGCCATGTTTTGGGGGTGTGTCCTATATTTTATTTTTTTAAGATTTATTTATTTATGCATATAAGCTGGCGTATAGGCCAGAAGTGTGGGGCAGTGACAGGGTTTACCAGAGACAGGGTGAGGAGTAGAAAAGGCAGATCAACAGAAATACACTGCTGAGGGGAGCAGCGGGTGAGGCAAGAGAGGTCTACTGCGCCATGTGGGAATCTCCCCACCCGGGTGTTGAGCTCGCGTCGCCGACAGTTCCACAGCGCAGTGCCCAACCGCGGTGCCACCAGGGAGGCCCATTCTTGTTTTCTCCACCCTCCCTTCAGACCCCATTCTCATTTTATCCATCAAAATTCCACTGATTTGTCATTGCTCACAAAAATTCGTAAGTTTGGAAACACAGATTCATACCTCAACGTGTGCATGTGCTTCATTTGTCCTCCACAAAACCCCAGGGCCAGCGCACAACCATCTCAGTCCTCCATGCCCTCCACCCTCACACCTGTTCGCAACCACCATAGTTTTCAGAGACTAAGACTTATTTTTGTTGTGGTTATTTGTATTCCCAAATGAGAGAAACCACTTGCTAATTACCTTTTACTTTCCCACTTCTTTCCTGTGGTGTAATCAGCTCACCTTAAGGTCTTTTCATCCATATTGTCTTGAATGACAGCATTTCACCTATTTTTAATAGTGAGTTGTGTTTCATTGAGTATTTATGTCACAATTTCCTTATTCAGACATCTGTTGATGAGTATTTGGCTATTTTTGGAAACTTAGGAGTGATATTACTGGATCATACATTTCCACTTTTAGTTAAAAAAATATGTCCATACCATTCTCGTCAAGTCTAAACATAACTTGTGTCTGTCCTCGTCCCTCCAAATCCAATGTCACCATACTTCTCAAAATCACTGCCACTGCTCTTTTGATACACAACCATTAGCCTACCCTTCTCTGCAAGGCTTAATCCTAAGAGCCTTTTCTAGTAAATTATATGCATATGGATGTCCATTTCAGAGTCCAATTCCTGGACAACCAACCTACAACATCCTCTTGGTCTGAAGGTAAAAGAGGGATTCATGATTTCAGAATTCAGTGACCACTGGAGTCATTGGAAGAGATATGACAGAGGTTGTAGTCACAGATGAAGAAACCCAGTTCTTGTCCAGCCTACATCATTAGAAGTTGGCTTCTCCATCCTCCCTCCCTGCGCCCTGCCCCATGCTCTACTTTCCTGCTGCTTCCTTGCATCAGCCAAACACAACTGAAAAATGGAATGTAACTAAGTCTGAGTCAGCTTCCTGGGGCCAGAGAACTGGTCAGAGATGGGTGGAGAGCCATTCTGGAGGGACAAAGGCAAAAGAACCAGCACAGTTGGGCATTATTATAGCACCCTGTTTAAAGATGAGGAAACAGAATTAGAGATTTTATCTGACTTGAGTAAGAACACACAGCTTACTGTATGGAAGGGGTGGAAAAAGAATTTGGACTTCAAGGTCTGTGTTCCTTTTTTTAAATTTATTTATATTCTTTATATTATTTTGTATTCCCGGTAGGTTTCCCACCACCAATTCACCTGTGAACCATCACCATAGTCCCTTGTGCTCTTTTCCTCCCCCTCCCCTGTAGAATGTCTCTTATGTATGGTTGCCTACTAGTTTTTGTTTTTGTTTTTGTTTTGTGTGTTGTTTTCTCCTTCTGATCTCTTATTTGGCTCCCCTATATTCCTCCTATAAGTGAAACTGTTACAGGGTAACCCTGTGGGGTGCCTGTCTGGGTTCCCACCCCTGCACTTAAAAAGAAACTTAAAACTCAAATGCAGGCACACATAGTAAAATTAATAAAAAAAGATTTATTTATAAAAAGAGAAAAGATAAAGAAATAAATTGGTAAAAATCCTACCAGTTTCTCTGCACTGGACTCTTCTTGCCTACCCAGGAAAACTCTCCTCAATCCGCACCACGGACCACTCTCTCTCCCAATTCACAGGTCAGGTCCTCTTTTTCTTTTTTTAATCCCCCCAAAAAACTATCACTTAACTCTACCCTCAGTCCTCAGCATCCTTCCTTTGGTGATGATGGCATTATGGGATTTGTAATCCTAGGTGTCCTGGTTCTCCGGCCTGAGGTGGGGGTGGGGTCCTGTGACACTCCCCCTTCCTGAGGACCACCCTCTTGCAAAACCATTTGATATTTTTCTTTTTCCTTCTGGTTTATTTCACTGAGCATGATCCCTTCTAGCTCCATCCATGTTGCTGCAAATTGCATGTGAGGTCTTTGTTCTTTAGCACTGCTCTTCACCAGCTCTCTTGATTTCCAGTGCTCCCTTCCCTTCTAGGACTCAGTACCTCTCTAAGAACCAGATCTGGTCTTTCTATTTCTTTGCAGTCCTCTCATTCCGGCATTCAAGACTTAAGAAACATAGAATACTCATCAAACATACAAAGCTTTGACAGTTCAGGGGATCTAATGACTGAACTCTCAAACTCAATTTAGCCAGTTTCTTTATCTGAGATCTGGGAACAAAAATTAGAAATCAAATGAGTTGATGTCACCAAATTCTTGCTGAGTGTCTGTCCATGTCCAACTAATCTGGTAAGTCCAGATTAGTTGATCAAAAGTTTCAGTTTCAGAAATATCAAACAATTGTTTGAACTGTGAAATTTTAGCTATATGAAATGCTAGATGGAAAACCCCAGTACATTATTTTCCCCCACACAGTAATATTTCTGATCAGAAAAAGCATGTTACATAAAGGGAGCCTACAATTAGTCTTGACAAAGGAATTGCAAATAGTGTTCTAATTTGTGACTGTTTTTATTGCTCTCCCTTGATGTGTTGACTCAGCCTTAGCCCTTGCCTCAGGCTTCCAATGGACAGCTCTCTTTCTGTGGGGCAACTGAAGGAAGCCTAAATGGAGTTCCTCTCTTGGTCTTCCAGAGGGCAGGAATCTCAGCTGAGCTTGACTTGAGACAAGAGAAGATGTTTCTCCAAAGGACTTTGGAAAAGGAATTATGGTAGATGCTGATATGTTAGTTGGCTTTTCCCCCCTTTTTTTCTGGAGAAGAGGATACCATGGTCTTATCAAGGACCAGTGCTGAATGTCAGAAAAGTAGGAGGTCCTAATAGGGAAATCAGTAAGGTCAGGGATTACTTTTGGGTTCCACTTCTTTCTGTTTCTAGAACTCATAGAGTGTTTTTACTTTTGAATTCTTGAAACTGACTTTTTGTCTGCTGGGGATGATTGAACATTTCTTCTCATCATTCAAGTCTCTGGTCAAATGAGACTTCTTGAAAGAGCCCTTCTCTGATAACTCAATATAAGTTGTTTCCATCCTCTGGGTATTCTTAATTCCTCCTTTCAGTTTTATTTTCTCATGTAATTTATCATCATATGAAATCATCTCTTTTATTTTATACATCACCTGTTAAAATATATTCCCTATAAGGCCAGAGACTGTTTTGTTTACTGCTATATGCTGAGAATAATAGTTGCACAATATAAATAAATGTTTCTTCAATAAAATAAATGAACTCCAGGGAACATAACTGCCATTAGAGAAGCAGTTGGTCAGGGGCATATGCTTTCCATTCTGGCAGACAGATTTTTAGAGTCCAGCTTAGACTATCTCTTCTATTAAAACTTCTGGGATGAGGCAAATTTTTAATGAAGTCAATAGGGATGAAATTGGTGTTAGATCACAAAAGACTTTTACTGCTCTCCTCTACTTCAACTGGAAATCTATCCTAAGGCAAAGTTTTCAAGCCCATTACTTTGGCTATTTTATAAGTCATCAGAAAGGCTATGGTCGATCTTGGTTGTCAGGAGACTAAACAAATGCAATTCCCTAATTAGCTTCTGGATGGAAACTGCATCCAACCCTGAGCTGAGAGCAATTCATTGCACTTGCTGGACAGTGGTGTTAAGAGGAGTAATTGGCCAGCATCTGAAAGGAATAAATTTAGTTTACATATTTGGTGGAAAAACTGCTTTGTCATATAAATCAGGCAGTGGAATGATCTGATTAGTGAACATGAAATAATTGTTTGATGCTTTGAAAAGAAGTCTAGAAACACTGAAAGAAGAGTGAATGGCAATTAAGGAAGAAGATGATACAAAAATGTTTCTCATTCTACATCACTCCTATGATCAACTTTGGATCACCTCTGCTTCAGAGAGGAGGTGAGAATCACACATAGATATTTTTAATAGGGTGTAAAGTCTCACTTAAAGCTGGCATTAAAATGATTTTTATACTTTAAAAAAGAAATTAAGATATAATGCATATGGTAAAGTTTAAAAACTGTACTAATCTTATATATATAACTCAGTTACTTTTTACCTCTGTAAGCATCACCCAGGTAGGACATAAACCTCTGCAGCACCATAGAAGCTTCCATTCTATGATAATCACTTCCAAAGATAATCATTTTCATGACTTTTATCCCCAGAGAGTAGTTTTGTCTGTTTTTGAAGTTGGTCTAACTGGAAGCGTACAGTTTGTATACTTTTATGTATGGTTTACTTGGATTAACTTAATATCTGTGAGACTGAGCCATGTTATTACAGGTCTTGACATATAACACTGCTCAACAAATTTTTACAAAAGTCATGTTACTGAAATAAAATTAGTCATTTCCTAACAGTTTGTATGTGCTCAACATGAATATTGCAGCCAAGTTTCTGATACTGCATCAGCATGTCTTCTACTAGTTCCTTGTAGTTTTCTGCCCTAACATTCCCAAGAAAGTTTGTAGACACTAGGCGAAAAGCATTCCATGCTTGCTTCGCATCACGCTGCAGCAAGTGGTTGAATCGGTCATCTCAATGCAGACGGAATGTTTGGGTAGACTATTCTCGACTTCTTTTGTTTCATTAGTCCTCCAAAAAGAGGAGAAACCAAACAGAAGTAACAGTCTTTTATGTGGTTGCTTGACTCTCTCCACACCATGGGGACTGCAAACGGCATTGATGGTCTTTTGCCATTGAACCACTGCGAAAGCGGTGTTGTGCATGTAGCATAGCATCTATGCAGGGCCCAAGGCTGGTCTTGGTCACCAACCTTGCATCCAAAGTAAAGATGATAAGCCTACTTCACTTGAGAAGTGATAGTTTTCTTCTGGTTAGCAAATGTCACTTCCCCACAAATAGAGCAGAAATTGTCCATGCTATTAATGCACTTTCGAGGCATTACTGTTCTGTATTGTGTCGAAATGGATAAAATAATAACAGGTCTATGGAACAGTAGCTTCAACTCTCTCGCACAAAGTCTGAAATATTTTCAATGCTCAACCTTTCCGGCAGGGCTTTATCTAGTGCACTGCTGACGTCAGCTTACTTCAGGAGCTGCCTGGCAGTAGTGTTGCATTGCATCAGAAAATGATGCAATCAACTCTGGATGATTTGTGCATAATGGTATTATGCAATGCGATGCAATATTACATCTTTCTAGGCTGATTTAGAATGTTGTTACAGTCCTACTGGGTAAATTTACATGGTGAAACATATAAAATGAATTATATGAAATATCTTCAAAACGGGAGCTAGTAAAAAATTATCAGGGTTATATTCATGTTCAACACACCAAGATACTACAGATTTGGGCCTTTTTAAGTCAGTAACAATCTCAATGTTGACCAGTGTAAAGAACATCCCAAGTTTGCATACCCATTCTTCTGATGATAGAAATTTGATTCCACTGCCCAGTCCCCAAATTTTCACTATTATGAATAAAGTGGTTGTTAGCAGTTTGCCTGCATATTTGGTAGACACTGTTTGGGTAGGTAGCCATGAAGGTCAGATTTTGAGCTTTGTCTCCCATGTCAAGTCTGAAAGATAAGCAAACACACACTGTGGTTCCCAGAATTACTCCATATACAGAAATCATCAAAGTTGCTGGTTCTTGCACAAATTTAAACAGTTTATTTAACATGCATATCCCGAAAGTGCTCCTTTAAATTGTAGATAATCAATTTTTCCTCATATTTTATGATGGTGAGTCATAACAAGAATAACATAATAGCTAATGTCTTAAGCTCTGTGCAAATCTCTTCATCTTGGTTAGATTTTTTTTTTAAAGATTTATTTACTTATACATACAAGCTGGGGTACAGGTCAGAGGCGTGGGGCAGTGAGAGGGTTCACCAGAGACAGAGTGGGGAGCAGAACAGGCAGATCAGAAATACACTGCTGAGGGAAGCAGCAGGCGAGGCAGGAGAGGTCTGCCGCACCATGTGGGATTCTTCCCGGCTGGGCGTCGAACTCACGTCGCCGCTGCCGACAGCTCCACAGCACAGCGCTCAAGCGCTGCGCCACCAGGGAGGCCCTTGGTTAGATTATTAATCCTTACTAATGCCTTACAAGATAGGCACTATTTTGATCTCTTGTTTTAAAGATAAAAATACACAAGTAAGATATTTTAAATACAAAAGGACTGAAAGAGTATAAGACCCTCACTCTTTCAATGACCATAGATGTACAGTAGAAATTCAAAATTGAGGGAGTTGGCAGGGTGGGTTAGGATAGTACCGGGACATTTATGGTCTGATAAGTCAGGACTTGGGCAAACAGACCAACGGCTGAAACTGACTCTTTTGTAGACTGACTTGATATCTAGACCAGCAGTTCCCAGTCTCAAAGCCATTTGCCCATGAGTGTTTTATGGAATTGCAGATTTCTCAGTCCCACACTAGGGTTACTGAATCAGAATTTGGGAACTTGGTACCCAGGTATCCTGTTTCTAATATGCCCTCCCTGTGATGTTGATAGGTATCCAGGTTTGATGCCTCTATAGCCCCTTTCAGTGACTTTCAAGGAAAAGTTTCACCTTCTTTTTCCCATTTCTCTAACAAGTGGGTGGTTGAGTGGGCCTCTGAATGCACTGATCAGATGGTTTGCTATCAGAACCTTAGTCACTAACTTTTATCAACCTACTTTCACGTTATAACTGCAATTCTCACATATCATCTAACTGTAATTCTTTCTATCTTGATGAAAATCAAGATAACAGCACATCTAATTAGATTCATGGAATGTTTCCTTCTCATGACTTTGGTTTTTGGAATTTCTCATTTAATTTTCAATGATGGTGATGGGGAGGAGGGAGCATAGTTTTTTTTCAAAACCTAATTTTGACTTTCTAAGTTCTTCAAGATTCATCATGACCTATTTTTTCCACGGATCAGTAAGGATGTGGTGCTTACATGTCACAAAAAGCCCATATTGAAGATGAAAACATATGCTCTGCTTGCTGGTGTTCCATTTGGAGGGTATTTTATGAAAGTGTCAGACAGATGAGTAAAATGTCCTTATCCATATTCAAATTTGCCAGGAAAAGTCATTGACAAAATGGCTTCCAGTAATTTAAACTAACTTAATATATTGTAAACAAACCTCTTTTTCCATTTGTTTTCTTAAGTAAGAGAACTATTACACAGAGATTGCATTAATGTGGCTGCTAAAAGCTTCCATATATCTATCTCCAGAAAGACCAAGGGTTATTGTGGGATTTTACACTTGGTCCAAGAGGTTTCAAGGACTGCATTTACCTTCAGATGTATCAGAAAGGTTAAAGGGATGTGTCTGTATGGGTCACAGAAACCTGTCCCTTCTATTCCAGGCTCCCTTAGTTCCAGAATGGAAAGTGGTCATTACTTGAAAAGCATAAGTGGAGATACTCCTGGGTGACAACTAAAGACCTGGTTTTTTTTTGTTTTGTTTTGTTTTGTTTTGGTAAAAGAGATCTCTCTGCAGTCAGCCAGTTTGGGTTTGATCCCGGTATCAACATTTACTGTGTGTCCTTGGCAAACTATCTAACCTGTTTGCATCCATTCCTTATCTGAGAAATGTGCATGATGATGCTATAGTAACAGCCTCCATAGGGATGCTATGTGCATTCCTTGTGAGTGTACATGAAATCACAAACCCAGTAACAGTCAGCTATCATTTTTCTTATTATGTCTGAAGCCATAAACATGCCTGCGGTTTCCCAGTGGAACTCATGAGCATTCAACTATGATGCTTTTACAATGCACAAATAAGTTGTTGATTTGTTCACTTTTTGTCTACATGTAGATGGATGGTTTTTATAATAGTACAGAAAAACTAGACTACTTTGTGTAAAAAAATAAAAAGCTCCTACAGTGGTGAGGTTGGAGTGTGCATTTCATGTAGTCAATTGTTTTAAGATGAGATCAGTGATTCAGATGGATGCTTTAAAGTGGGGTTTGATGTACAAAAGCCTCTCAAGTCAAACTACTCATCCCACCAGCTTGCCTGGGGATTTGATATTCTACTGTTGAGATATGTGGGTTAACTCAGGGCATGGCAGTTGCAGGGAGTTGTCCTGAGAAACCTGCACCAACTTGGCAGAGTTAACTAATACTTATGGCAAAACTTCCAGAAATCTAAATTAGGAAAAATTAGTAGTCTTTTGTTTTACTGATCAGAGAAAATTTGTGGAACCTCTATAGAGCTCTGAGAAACACCATAGAATTTCTCCCTTTCCTCATGGAAAAGTATTGGGCAATTTATTTGGCATTTATTTGGTATATTGGAACTTGAGGAAAGCATCATTGCTTGGAAATATATTTAACCCTGGCATACACATTGGTGTTCTGAAATCATGTGAAACTTCTTAAATTTGTTCTGATATAATATTGCTTGTCAATTTTGATTGTTGTTCTGGAACACTGTAAGTTATAAGGTTTAATAAATTTCTTTGTCAACTATGTCAACAGATTTTAATTTTGGTTATCTCACAGTTTTAACATGCAGATTGTTTCTGATGAAATTAACAGGAGAAAAACTTTGACAGTATCTGAAGACACATGCCAATTGATGGAACTTGAGAGTGCAAATTCTCTACCGAGAACTGACTAGACTGTTAGAGATGAACATAACTTTAATAAATTTTGTTTGCAGTGATATACATTGCTTGGTTTGTTTCTGATTCAAGGAATATTTGCTTTCTTTTAGCTGGCCAGGATGTCCAGCAATGTTAAATTGCATTTTTTTTTTTTTTGTGAACAGAACAAATTACATTTGCTTTTTTTCTCTCTCCTTGATACCATCAAATTATGGAAAAATGGTAATAAGGATTCTTGCTACTCATGATAATGTGCCTATCCTTGCATAATTTCAATAGGGAATTTTATTTGTCTCTCTTTAAAATAGATCATTGGAAACATGGTTCATTACTAAGGTTTTGATTAGAATGTCTTTTGGGAGTTGAAATTGAGCAGTGCCAAGAAGAAAAGAGCCTGCCACATTACCAGTAGGTTCCAGAGCCCTCCAAAGGTGGGGAAACTTACCTCCAATTGGCAGGCCTGAAGCCCCCAGGGGAAAACCCCTGGGAATCATGGGGAGAGGAAATATTCCCAAGGGTACAAGTGCTGCAGGTGCAGTCTGGTGAGACAGAACCATGGTCCGACTCCCGAAGACTGCACTGGCTGAACACTGACAGCTCCAGCTAAGATCCCTTATGGAACGTTCCAACAAGGCAAACAAAAATTCTGCCCCGTGAATTTATACAAAAAAAAAAAGATCAAATGGATTGAAATTAGATTTAGATTATAAAACCATGTTGATGTATTATTTAATAAAACTGGGGTGAAGGTAGAGATAAAATGATTTCAATAGTATTCTTAACCATCTTTGAATTTTTTTTTTGTTTTTTTCTTCTGAGTTTTTCTGATATTCTGTTCACTATTTGTTTGACTAACATATCTACCCTACCTTTGCTTAAGTTGACTATTTCCTAAAAATGGAGGACTTAGCCACACTGGCAATCCAAGGACAATGTCTCATGACTGACGGTTATTTCATTTGAGTACAGTGGAGCCTGGTAAAGACTGTCTTCTGAGGCTGCACCCCAGGGCCCACACATTTGACTTACAGCACCATAGAAATGGAGACAAATATTAAATGGGGGGAAATTTCTAGAGGAACAGTAAGGAGCAAACTCTGACAGTGAATCACACCTTCAACAAACTCCGCCTCTGATGTCTTTATTCACTTCACACCCATCACCATGCCAGTACCATCTCCGGAACTGAGTATTACAATTCCCAGCATGCCATGAACCTGGTTTCCTGAATGGGGGCCGCTGGGAAGCAGGGGGACAGTTAAGCAGCCATGCTTGGCTTAAAACGTGAGCACATACAGATCTATCTCTCTTGCTTTTCTGGCTTCGACTTGCACCCCAATGGCTCAACTCCGGTGGTGTTGCTGGTAGAAAGTGTCAGCCAATTAATCTTTCTCTTTCTCCTCTCTCCCTTCTCACTGCCCTTGCAAATAAACCTTTAAAAAATTTCTCTTTCATGTCTGATTTCAGATCTTGTCCTGAGTTCTTAAGCACACAGGTGAGGACCCACACCCAGGTCACCCCTGATTCCCCTGGGGGTTTCCCTGTAACACATACAGCCTTTTCTCTAACCAGTCTGTCTGATGCTACTTGATTATCTTCCAGACTGGAAGAACCCAGAGGGTAAAGATGATTTCTTTTGCCCCCTAAAACAGTCTAGCCATAATCCCCTACCTCCCATATCAGATTACCCCTGAGTCTTGCCAAATTCCTCATCTCTCACTATCTCCCAGGTGGAATCTGATTACTCTGGCCTACCAGCAAAACTCCTTCCTCACCCCTATGTATCCTTTTAATTTTCCATTCACCCCACACCTCCTTGGTTTAAATTCCCAATGTCCCTGTTATATTTGGAGTTGTTATATTTGCAGTAGTTCCTATAATTTATCACCACAATCCTGTTGAATAAAGTCTGCTTTACCATTTTAACAAGTATCAAGAATGAATAATATTTTCTTAAAGAACAGAGATTAGTATAAACACCACCACAGTCCAGTCAAGATAGAGAACTTTCCCTCACCCTGAGAAACTCCTCATTTCACTGTATCATAATTTTCTGTTTATCTGCTCTCTAGCAGATGGGCAGTCTCCTTAAGGCTTGCTTCACCTTGAATACTTATGAAAAAGAATAGTTGCTCAGAAAATGTAAGTGGAATGTAGTGAATGATTTCAGAGTGTTTCTGGAATTACCTCTGCATGCCTAGTCCTGTGTTGTGTGGGCATAAGGGACAGTGAGACTTGGTTTTATGACCCTACTGGTTGTTAGGGTCCTGGGCAAAGGGGAAAGGAAAAACTGCATTTTGGGATCTGCAATTTCTTTTCTTTTTTTTTTTAATATATATTTTTATTGTTATTTGTATCTTTTACATTTTGTATTCCCCTTGGGTAAGCCACCACTAATTCACCCGTGATCCATCTCCGTGGTCCCTTGTGTCCTTTTCTACTCCATTTTTTGCCCTTATCCTCCCCCTCCCCCACCCCCCCAAATGTCTCTCTCCTATTTGGAATCTGCAATTTCAGTGGGCATTATGTCCACTATGCAAGACAAGTCATTTTCTGTTTGCTATTTGTTGATTAACATATCTATCCTACCTTTACTTGAATTGACTATTTTCTAAAAATGGAGGAAATGTGTTTGGTTATAGGAAACCCAAATTGGGCATCTCTTATGACAAAGTCTCACAAACTGCAACCCGGCCCCCAATTGGGATTCTTGAGATCCTCACTAGCCTTTCAGAGTGTGACTTAACTCTAGAATGTGGCACCTGCTCCAGAATGGTCCACAGTCACTTCTGCTGGTATTACGATTGGTATTAGAGTTCCTGTGTGGCTTTAATAACATGCTAAAATGAATTTAGAGAGAAAGCCAATCAAAGGTTCAATCAACTAACTTTCATTGTGGATCACACAATAGGAAAGGGGCAGCGATTGCTCTGGACCACACTCTCAGCCAAAAGTGGTGGAGATCCTGGTTTTATGGGGTGATCACCAGGGCAGGATAGCAGGACATGGCTGACTAGGGTTTTACCAGGTTAGGTCAGTGACAGGCAGGTGACAAAGACCATGTTTCAGGGGCTGTGTAACAAACTCCCTCCTCTTTACATTCCACTCCTGATTCCTATGGAAATTTAAGGGTAAAGGACTTCTGTTTCTATTTCCCGCTAAAGTGAAGGCTGTGACTTAATCTTAGGACCCATAAGTGGAATGGAATCTCAACTTTGAGAGGCAGACAGAGGTCTGGGCATCCTCTGAATGATTTCCTAGGTCTTAATACCACTGTGCAAGCAAGAGCTGAGCATCCAGAGGGGCAGGGGTCAGGCCTTACTTACTACAAATAGGCAAACAAGGTAGGCAGCAGGCTCGAAGATAGTAAGCCACCACCCATCCATTCATTCTTAGGATGGAATTATCCTTCTAGCTTCTTCTTTCAAATAGCAATTTTAAATTAGAGATTGACAGAGTCTACCCAGAGAATACCCAGACAGAGAATACCCAGAGTCTAAAGGGTGTTGGGTACCCTCCAGGGTTAACTGCAGACTTTACTTGGGTATGGTATATCCAGGGCTCCACCCCCTGAGAAGGTATCTATGGGTGCATAGTTCATTCATTCCTATGTAGAAAATTTCAGATTTCTTGTTAGCAATTATTATGAGTCCATTTTTTCCCCATAAGCTCTGCAGTTCCTTTTATCCTCACTTTCATGACAAACCTGTAGTTTTAGAGTATTTGTCAGTTGTTTTCCTGTGAATTTCTCTGAATACAAAGCATTAAAAAAGTAACTTTTGTAAATGGCAAAAGACCTGAAAAGCTATAATTAAAGTCTGATTATAAAACAGTTGACAAGGAAGTTTATTCAATTTTGTGATACACAGTATTTCAGAATTACCAGAATTGACAAGTAACAGTATTATACCAGAACATATTAGACTTAAGTTTCACATAATTTTATAACACTCACATCAATATTTACATATATGCTATGGTTAAACATTTCTCCTATGCGACAATGCTCTTATAATGTTTAATTACACACAAAGTGACCCAATCTTTTTTGACCCATCTTTTTCACAAGGAGAACAAGTTTATGGGATATCTTTAAGATCTTCAAAATCTTCTATTTTCCATTTTGATTAATAAAACACTTCATTATTTTAGAATTTTGAGTTCAGAGAATTTTTTTCACAGGCTTAATACACAGATTTTTATAAAACAATTCATAATTCATGTCTAGTTTTTCAAGCATTATTTTTCAGTTTGTTTTGGCTTCTAGGAACCTTTGAGAAGTTTTCTTATGACTCTGAATATTTCATGTGACCCTGAAAATTGTCATATGACCCTTTTCTTAAAAGGAGGATATTTGAACCTGTACAGCAAGCACTGAATGTTCAGTAATTTATTCATATCCCAAGGACCATCTGTCAATATGGAATACTTACTCTTTGTTCCTAATTCCTTCAATTTCATCCAATCAATTAATACCTAAGGGACAGTATCTGCTCTGTCCACCTGATCCTTAATAATCCAGTTAAAGATGCAGAAGTCAGATAGTCGTGTGTTAATCACTAGTCTCACATACTGCTTAAATGTATCTTCTGTTTCCAAACTGTGGATATTCAATAAAAATAAGAAATTCAATTATTTCATGTATGAAAATGTGGCTTACCCTCCTCATAAGTGGCTTCCAAGTCAATAATACAAATGAAGTCACGGTAACTGTCCGCACAATTGAGCTCTTTCAACCTCAGGCTTCTGATTAAAACCTGAGCACAGTTTTTAATTCCTTTATCCTTTTAGTATATAGAAGAGAACACTTGCTACATAAATCTACAGTGATAGTAAGACATAACTTTTAAAATCCCTATATAAGTCATTTGACCTTAGTTAGCTTGCCCACATAAAGCTCATTTCTAAGATTTCTCTTTTAAACCTATAAGTTCTTTTGCTTTGTGATTTCTAAACATAACTCCATTCCTAAAATAATGAACGTTATCTTGCGGCTAAATCTTTCAGACTCTGAACAAAAGACCTCCATTTCCTATACTTTCAAATATGAACATACTGTCTTTTACACACAGTTATTTCCCTTCATTATTTTCAATACCATTAGTCTGTTTCACACATCAATTAAAATTGAAAAAACCCTGAAACCTTAACTTTCCAATTTTTAGCTTAAAAAATTGTCATTTCATTACCCCTTTAAATTAGAAGACTCATAAGTAACTTGTCATAATTTCTAAAACATAGGATTTAATCTTTTTCTTTTAGGTGAGTAAGACACATTTCACTCATAGGCCCAGATTCTTAGTTCCCTTGTGATAAGGAGACAAAAGAAAACCTAAGATCCATCACAGTTCTTAAATCAAGGGACACTGCTGTGTAGTAGGTGAGGCTTCAGGGCCAGAGGCTTCAGTTTAATGTATATGGGTCCCTCCCTGCCTCCCCCTGGGCCCAAGCCTCAGGGTTGATCTCAGGCAATGCCCCTTGAGGAGACCTCCCCTCCCCCATTTATGACTATCAAGTCATCAGTCAACCAGGTACAGAGTGGGCAGGTAGGTTCATTGTTGATTCAGGCAAATGGCTAAGGAATCTTGGAGTCCTCAGTACACTTGCAGCCTTTATTTTTTTGTAAATATTTATTTATGTGTGCTTTACATTATTGTTCAGTTTTGTACAATGTTTGCTTTCTTTTCTCATGTGTAGTCCCCATAGAATTTCCACCACCAATTCACCTGCGACAGCCTTTAATGCTGAAGCAGGGGACCAGATACAGGAAGACCAGCAGGCAGGGAGAGAGGCTTGAGGGAGTCAGGTGGGCTGGGATGCAGGGAACAACAACAGAGGGTCCCAGCACCCGTTATCTCAGCACTCTCTCCTCTTTATTCTCCTTTATCTTTGTGATGTCTCTTGGGCCTCTATACCTGTAGGTACCAACGCACCTTGCTTGCCAGCCTCTCAGCCCAGTTGTCAGTAATTACAGGTTCATATGCCCAGTGCTCACGTCTCTTGGCCCAGGTTTCTGCACCTATAGGTGTGTGTGCCCTGTGCTCATGTACCCAAGCACCTTTTGCACCAACATGTTATCATGTGTGGGCAATGAGAGATGGGAGGAATCAAGGCCACAGCCATAGATGCTAGTGGCAGGAAGGAGAAAAAAGCCTGATTTAACACTTTGTGGTCCGCTCACATATTAGTACGTGTTTTTGTCACCAGTATCAGGTGGCCGCTCACGTATTAATACGTGTTCATCCAGTCTCCAGTTTTTCACGCCACGGTGGATTTATTTGGAACTGTTAGGAGCTATTTCTTTGATCGTACTAAGTCTAGAAGCTTTACACATTGTTTTGGTGAAAGTGTAAGGTGTTTTATGAGATATTACAGTTTTTTTAATATCCAGTAGTTCAGGAGTTGTGTGTGTTTTATTGAATCTTATACCATTCATGCTGTGGCATAGAAAATGGCCGGGCCCAAGGGCTGGTAAATTTAAAGGGCACCGGCACACAAAGTGTTAAACCATTTTCGCTACACAACCCCACCAGTGCCTGCTGGGTTTGAACTGGTATATTTTAAGTGCAGTTATTGCCTCCATGAAGTATAGCTTATAAAACAGGTCTCTCGCTAGGAGGGACAGGAAGGAATAATTTAAATATTTTCTTGGTTTGTTCTTTTCCTGACAGTAGCAGCAGGAAGACATGGGCAGCTTCTGGGCAGGTGGGTAAAGGAGAGTCCTGGAGCTCTCGGTGGCTTTTTTATTTCTTTCTATTGTATTTGCAGAGAGGCAACCAGGTGCAGAGCAGGCAGGAGGCGTGGGGGGGGGGGGCAGGAGGCTGGTAGGCCTTCCAGCTCTGGCAAATCTTCACTCTCTCTGCTGCACCCTGCTGCTTCACTCTGTTTTCTGCTGCTGCTTCTGCTTATACGCCCAGTCTCTGGCTCAAGTGTGCGCACTCACACACATCCTACTCCAGGGCCCACACCCTACTCCAGGTGCCCCCTATCAGGCATGCACGTGGGTCTGCAGGGATCTATCATTGGTGGGAGTGGAAAATCCTGATCATTCTTTCATTTACCCTACAGTAACACACCAGCTATTGAGAGGATAGGGACTGTCCCTATGTTCAAAACTGATTGTCACTAATTCATTGACTAAAAAGTAAAAAAAAAGTATAAAGAACAACAAAAAGGCACTCAAACTGGCCAAGGACACTGCCCAAATAGTTTACTGGTCACTGTCTGAGTTCTTCACCCCATCCTTACAACTGTAAGACTACTCAGGTTTAAGGAACAACAATAATGGGATTTATTTAACAAACCAGGGAAAAACAGTGACTGTTCTGCAACCATCCCAGATTGGGTAGGTCCGTCATCAATTCAAGCACTCTTTTTATTAGCTGCTCTCACGATGTTCTGCACGGCACTCTGCCACTCTCTGCCCACGGGCCTCTGCTTCCCCGCTCTGTTCTCTGCTGCTGCCACGCCACTGCTGCCGCGCTCCTCCTGCGTCTGTGGTGCCGCCCTTATATAGTGTCTCTCCAGGCCCAGGTGTCTGCACGCATGTCACCACGAGGCCCACAGGCAAGAACGCATCAGCAAATCTAATGGCAGTGGGGCGGAAAAACCCGATGCCTCCTTCATTTACCCTACAGTTACTAAGGCCAAAAATGGCTGTTTACCTCACCTGAAGCAGTGTCCAGTGTTTTAAAGTCCTAAACACAAACACTCCAAAAATGGTGTCTTCCCTCCACTGTGGACCTGGGCAGCCAGACTACAGGCCGGGTTCCAACTCACAAAGACAGCAGAAGACACAAGGGGAGATGCTCACCAGAGCTGCCAAGATGCCCCGCGCAGAACCAGACAAGGGACACTCAAAACAGCAGCTGCAGCAGCAGAACGACCCAACAAATGGCCACACTCACACAGCTCAGCCCAGCTCCAGGTCTTCACCTTCCCTACCAGGCTGTACAGCAGCAAAACCAAGAACAGTTCCAGTCGCTTGGTGCAGGGTAAATCAAGGAGGCATCAGGATTTTCCGCCCTACCATCATTAGATTTAGTGATGGACACCTGCGGTCCCGCACGGGTGCCTAGTGGGGACGCCTGGAGTAGGGTGTGGGCGTGCGTGAGTGTCCAGGCCCGCCTGGGGCTGGAGAGACAGTACATAAGGACGGCGTCACAAAAGAAGCAGAAGCAACAGAAGAGGACTGTTTGGGGTACAGCAGAGAGCCCAGAGCATGAAGATTGCCGGGACCTAGGAGGCCTGCCAGCTTCCTGCCGCGCCCCCCCACCCCGCCCCCTGCCTCTCTTGCCTGTCCTGTACCTGGTTGTCGCTCTACAAAAGATGATTAGAAGCCTAAAAAGCCACCAAGGGCGCAGGACTCCTCCTTTACCCATCTGCTTGAATCATAGGGAACCTGCCTAGTGCCAGGCTGGCATTGCGCTTGGCTATTTTCAAAGCCTCTGAATCTTTCCTCTCTGAGGTTCGCTGCTGGAAGCCTCTCTAAGTCCTTCAGAGGCCCACAACAGCCTTCTGGAAGATCGGGATGATGGGGCAGAAATTGCTGACACTGGAATCACTAAAGATCCAAAAACTCTGGAATCCTGAACACTGAAATCCCAAACGCTGAATCCCAAGCACTGAATCCTGGGGCCTGACTCTTTAGTCCCCTATCTCTTATCAGAGTCTCCACCCCCACAAATACTTAGCTACAATTTTCCCTGGGGCTATCCATCCTCACCAGTACCCACCCTCCACCCGGGGCAGTACCTGTAACAGTCTTTTGCTTCAGCCACTGGTTACATTTACACCCTAAGCTCCACGTCAGCTGGGGATCCTCTGGGATGCTGGGAATATAATTGCTTGGACCCAGCTAAGGAACCCCCTGGCCCCTTCAGTCATCATGGAATTGGGCCATCTGGTACTGTGGGCGTCCAGGCACTAACGCAGTCCTTTCCCTTCTCCGTGGGAACGAAAGGGGAACTAGCCCTTCCATTTTTACATAGGACACATATTTTGCAACTATCCCAGGACTGGTAAGTTCATCGTTGGTTCAGGCAGCTTAAAAGAGAAACGTGGAGGGCCTCCCCGGTGGCGCAGCAGTTAAGCGCTGCGCTGTGGAGCCGTTGGCAGCGGCAACATGAGTTCGACGCCCGGCTGGGGAGAATCCCACATGGCGTGGCAGACCTCTCCTGCCTCGCCCGCTGCTCCCCTCAGCAGTGTATTTCTGATCTGCTTGTTCTGCTCCCCACTCTGTCTCTGGTGAGCCTTCTAGCCGCCCCAAGCCTCTGGCCTGTGCCCCAGATTGTATGTATAAATAAAAAGATAAATAAATAAAAAAAAATAAATAAAAGAGAAACTTGAAACCCTTGGCATCATCCCCACAGTTTATTTAACAGTACGCAGGGGAAACAAGCCAGCAGGGAGACAACAGCTTGGACCCTGCGAATCTCTGTATGTTCTTTCCTCTGGGCTTCCTCTCGCAGCCGCTGCCTTCGCTCCTCTCCTGTTCTCTGCTGCTCTCCACCTCTCTCTGCTGCTCTGTAGTCACTCCATATCCCTGACCTTCTAGGCACACGTGTGCATACTTACGCATGCCCACAGCATATGCCAAGTGTCCACTATCAGGCATGCATGCCCTGAGCCCATGTACCCAAGTGCTTTCTGAATTCAAGGCTACAGGTGATAGCCACAGAGGCCAGTGGCCAAAAAGCCAAAGCATCTTCATTTACAACACACTGATTTGGTTCCAACTTGAAGGTCCTTGATCTTCCTGATTGAAGACCAGGGGTACTCACCAGAGGTCATCTTCAAGGATTGTCCCCTCATGGTCTTCTTCCAGCCTGGCCTTAAAGAGCAAGTGCCAGTGAGGTGGTTTGCCATTTGGTATCTTCCTTCTCTTCCTCTGCCAAGTCTAGGTTATGAACATTTAGAAGGCTGCCTCTACCAGCTGGGAGCATGGGGTGTTAGGTTCTGTAACTTGCTGCTAATGTCACAAGTGCTCTGAATTTTAAAGTAGATATTTAAGACTGTAGCTCCTACTGGCCAGTGCATATCCAAAGGGATATACTATAGGGATGTTTCTCCCGTTCTCTTCATGAAAGCAGAATGTGTCTCCAGAGGCCTCTGGAAAACATTATTATTCTTCATCCAATTAGCAGGCCTTTGGCTAGCAAGTTTCTTTCCCCTTAAAAGGACATTGTGACAATGCTCAAAGATTGGCTTCTGAGCTCAGTAGGTACCGTTTTATTATCCATGTTCAGCAGTTAAATTAACTGAAGACCTAAGTGTCCCAAATAGCAAAGACAAAATATCTCTGGTGTGGAGGGTGCTAGAGGTATAGTGTGCCTTAATTCCCAAGAATCTTGTGAGGTAAAATTGGAAGAGATTTACTTTATACAACATTTCCCATCTGTCCTGACCTTCTCCTGACAGTTGTACTCTTCCTCTCCTTCTTCCTCTTTGAGTCTGTGGCTCTTATTTCAGTTATTTGTGCAGCACCATGTCTTTGGGGGATGTGGCATTTCTCATCTTTCACCACTGCCTTCTTGGCCTGATTCTGTGGTGTTTCTGGTTGCCATTCTATCTTACAGCTGGAGAGGAGCCAACCACGGTTTTCCTGGGAGCCACTCTTCTGCCTTGGAGGTGAGGGAGGTAAAACTTCTGACATGAATCTGTGTTGCTGAAATTCACAGGTGACATTTACTCCTGTGGGTGGTCTTCTGGGCCTTGGAGCAGGTGTACTTCTGTTCATTTGAAGGCTCCTCGCCTTACATGGGGGAGAACAGAGGTACGTGGCTTTTCCTACTCACTTTCCTCACTACTGGATATCATTCACCTTTCTAAGACATTATGAAACAATGCAAGACTGGGGAAAGTCATGATTTGTGGATTCTCACCCGTGTGCTCACAATTGTAAGACACAAGCTCAGTGCAACAAGAGGGTTTATTGACAAAGGGGTGATAGAGATAAGGAAAGCATTTCTAATGGCTGGCCGTTCAACCCCAGATAGTGTCCACAGTGTCCAGTAGTGTAAACCAAAGCTGCTTGTGCAAGACGGTGTTCTAGCCAATGAGTCTAGAACCGGGGGCACATCGTAAAGGTGGCTCTGTGGCAGCTGCAGGCAGTAGCAGGTGGCACTGCCGCGGGAGCACAGCATCAGTGCAGCAACAATCAGAAGGTTGGGCTAGGCAGTGTCGGATGCCAGACTGGGTAGTTTGCATAAGCAGTGCCAGAGGACCACGGCACCAGTATTACAACTCTTTAGAGATGCCAGGAGTAGGCCAGCAGCACTCCCAGCGAATGAAGCTGAAGTGACGATCTAGAAGGCTTGCAAAGTCTGCATTGAAGGTCTTCTCAGGAGAGACTGGATGAGTCTCTCTCAAACCAAATGAAGCCTGTTTATATACCCCTTCAGGGTACCTTCCTTTTAAACCTGATTGTCCATTTTCAAAATGAACTGTTTCTTGTTTGGTGTCAGTGCAAGCTATCGGTGCCAGTGAGAGCTTTGAAGCTAATTGGTCCATTTTCAAAACCAGCTCAGAATTCAGAACCGGAACCCTGGTAGTGTGTCTATCCTTCCCTGTGCCCGCTTGTCCTGGGCTTGCCAGTCTGCCCTGTGCTCTCTCATGCTGGGCATGTGGCACAGGGTTGGGATGGGAGACCAGCACTCTGCAGGCTGTTCTCTCCACACTGGTGCTGGGGCAGAGCTGGGCAAGTTCTATTGCCACTGGAGAACCAGGAGCCAAGAGGGTGCTTCTTACAATCATACTTCTTCGAGTTTTTTAAAGATGTTCCACTTTACCTGGAATCTGCCTCCAGCCCACCATGCATTCACAAATAGGCTGGACCCGAGCTGCCCATGCTCCAGGACAGGTGGGAAAGGGTGGACTGACCTGTAGGCCATAGCTGGGAGCAACAGCGTGGGCTCTCGGAGCTGCCTGCAGCTCCCCTGAGTCTCCCTCCATGAGGTTGATCACCAGGCAGCGGGGAAGCAGGGTGCTGGCTGACCAGGGCTTTACCAGGCTAACCCAATAACAGAAGGTAAGGTAACAAAGAAGAACATTGGCACTGAAGGAAGCTGGTGACAAAAGACACTAGTAGAGAAGTTGCTCGAACAGTTGTATCATGGTCCTTAAAACAACCTACCTGTGTTTTGCCAATTTCTCAGCACAACTATTCAGATTGGAGCAGACCCTCTTTCCCCACCGCCATTTCCACATGCACACTTTCAAGACATCTTTGGATTTGATGCCCCCTAGATATATGGACGAGGTAAAGTAACCTCGAGGTAAAGTAGCCAGGAGGAATTTTTTTTTAAGGCTTCTCTTTTGATATTTCCCATTATTTCACCCTATTTTTGTTTACCTGTTTGGAAACTTTTGGAGGTTGTCTGGAAAAACTTTATGAGCACAGATCATGCAGGCAAGATTAATTTTTCCTGTATCATATCTATTACTGAGACAAAAAGTTTAGCTTAAGTTTAAAAGTGTTTGGTGAATAAAATTAATTGCATCAACTAAATAAAATGCATTCTGTACAATATATATATAGATGTTCTGTCAACAAGACAAATGGACTCAGTAGTACAAGTATCTGTGTGGACGAAATGCATAATAATGTAATTACTTTGCCAACAAAATGCTAACTTGCTTTAATCATTCTGTTCAAACATAATGTAAAGTTATTTAGTGGGTAAAATGAATCCACTTACAAATTGTTTTATGGTCATAATGCAGCCCTTTGGTGGAATGTGAATTGATGATAATAATTTTATGGGCAAATGATTTTTCAATTAAAATGTCTTTTCACAGACAAAATAGGAGTGTTACAAATGGCTCCCAATAACCACATGCCAAGTAGCAGGCAGAAAGGGCTGTCACCTACATTAACAAAAACCTCAATCGAAAATGCTTAAAAGCTCAAAAGGTGATTTATTTTCATCAAGTTTATGATTTTCTTCCCTCCCATTTGAGAGGTATTTGCTCCCTGCCTTTACTGACCCAATAACAAAAATTAGATCCAGTAACCAATCCACCAATCACTGTCTGCCATGGTTCTTTCCTGAGTATTAATTGACTACAGCATATAATTCATTAATAAGCACTTAGCACCAGGGCAATTCTGCCACCTAACACAGGCCATATTATCTCTAGTGCAATAATTACTGCACCCATCAAAATGGAATGCTTCATTATAATATAGTTTTTCATCTGAAGATTGCGATGGAGAAAAATAAATGTTTCTATCTGGGATAATTCTCAGAATTCCTTTTTAGGAACAGTCAGTACCCCTAAATTGCTGTGTGGTTGGAATTCTGATTGATGTTTCAAAATCTTAGATGCTTTGAAACAGTTCTCCCTCAATGGGTTAGCCTTGTTAGGTAGCAGAGCTGCGCTCCCCAGCAGCCCAAATTGTTTTCTACATATGGTTGGACACAGGGGTGAAGGAGCCTGGATTCTCATCTGCCCTTGTCCTATGGAGAGAGGTGGGGAGTAATTCCCCAACATGCTTCCCTGGCCTGGTCACTGCCAGCAATGTGGTTACTTTCTTCCTTCCCTCCTCAAACAAGCAGCTTTACTTCATCCTTGTGGACAGTCTTATACTCTTTCAGATTTCCTTTTCTGGAGGCACAGCCCTCTGGGAATGAAGTCTTTTAAGATTGTGGAGAGGAAAGAATCATATCGAGATGGCAGCAGGCAATTATGGAGAAGAAGTAAAGCTGGCAGGTGAGAGCAGAGATGATTGATCAATAAATTTGGAATAGATGTTGCCTCTGTAGCTTCTTGGCTGGGTTATTTTGAGCCAAACCATTTACCATTCTGAGCTTCTCTTTCTGCATCTACTGAGTGTGGGTAAAGCAGCACCTACTTTATTTGGATTGCTTAGATGATTAAATGAGATGATGTACAAAGTTCTCACACAGTGCTCAGTAAGTGGCAGCTATTATTGTCCCTGTAGTCACTACTGCTCAGTTAGACCCTGATGATCAGCAGGTGGGACAAGAAGAAGAACGTATGTAAGGTACAGCCCTTCCCTTAAGAGGAAGAATTAGTTGGGGGGATGGCAGGATGAAAAATTCAGATGTATTGTCCCCTCCTGTTTGGTGCTGAATATCAATTTTCCTGCCCCAGATGTGGCCAGTGCTTCTGGAAGCTTCCTGGAGTTTTTGACCTCACAAATAGCCTCTCATTGCTTTCTCTTTCTCTTGGGCAGTCAGAGCCCCCAAGAGGGTTGCTCACCTACAGAAAAATCTCTATCTGATGGGAGAATTCTGGGCACTCCTTGCTGCCTTAGACTTCAGAAGTCTCAGTGTTCTTTTCCTCCATAGAAAATTGATGAGTAGTCCTCCCCCCTTCTCTATTCTGGTTCACAGTTTGTCCAATCCAGGAACAGAGGCTGGGTTTCCCCAGGGCCCTTTCAACCCCTCTGTAAAGGGTCTCTATGACCTCTGTCTAAGGCCATCCCTTGACTGAGGTCCTGCTCTGCCTTGTACATACTGTATGCCCAGTGCTGGTACAGGCCTGGGCCAGAGGCTTGGTTAGATCAGCCCACAAGGCCTTTAAAAGGGTGAATAAAGAAAAGTGAATCTTTTCCCTCTCAATTCTTTGCTGCCCTGTGGTCCACATGCCTAGGGGTGGCCCCACACATCTCTCACTAGCTGAGGTTATCGGACTGTGGTCACCTCCCAAAGTCTGGGTCCAAGTGGGAGGGCGGGGGGTAGACAGGAAGCTGAGCTGATGTAAGGGAAGCTATTACATGTACAGTTGTATCTACTGATCACCAAAGTCCCTTGAAGTCAGCACTTATATCTCTATTTTAAAGATGAGGAGATGGAAATTCAAGGAGGGTAGGTGACCTGCCCATGGTGTAGCTAATGGGTTTCACCGTTCAGGTTGTGACCAAGCCCACATCTGTGTTCTCACTCCTAATATGTAATGCTCAAAGACATTTTGAAATGGAAATCAACTTTTACCCACTTATTCCTTCTCTACTCATCACACATTTCTCCGGCACATGTCACTCACCAGAGATGATAGATACAAAGATGAGCAAAACACAAAACTAATACTTCGAAGATTCAGAAGTGGCAGAAAGCGGGAGGCGACACCCAGGGAAATGAATAATTTTAGTACAGAATATCTTTTGATCCTTCTATTAAGGAAGATGTGATTTCAAAACTAAATTAAAAAACATTATTCATCGAAGAATTTTATTGTAAAATATAATTATCACCTGCTAATTTCTTTTCAGCTAATTCAAAACAATGGAATTCTCTCATATTTTAGCAAATAATTGTGTCAAAATTCAGACTCCTGGAATTGCTAAAACAGGCTTCTGAGAATTGGAGAACGATAACGGTGATGGACCTTATGAACCTCTAGCTGTAAGGGCATCCTCTCTGGCTGGATCCATTAAAAGATAGCAGAACTGACTAGGGCGCGCCATCAGAGCTGCTGAATCAGAGCCTTTATTCATATTAGGGTTACTCTGGGAAAAATTGTCTTGGAGAATCATGAAATTTTGACTTATTTTTTTGTTGTTTAAAAATGAAGAGAGACAGACCTCTAATATACTAATGCATGTGCATACACAAAGAAAAACTTGTGACTTTTTTTGAAAATTAGATGGTTTGTCTTGGGTATTACTTTTGGCCTTTACTGATTTACAGGTAAAAATTTAGCAGATGGCCAAAAAAATTGTACACATATAGAAGGAAAATGGAAAGCCATTTTCTATTAAGCCGAGAAAAGGGAATAAATAGGTTAAAGCAACCTAAAGTCCTGAATCTGAAAAGTCATTTCAAGTTCCACTCAGTTCAATAGAGTATGCCACACAATGCAGCCCTGAGCTGCAGGAAAGCGGGTAGATGCCGGCTGTCAAACTCGCAGATGAACTTGTGTGCATGATTCAAAGTGAAAAGTTAACCAGCCTTAGAGAACTGATTAAAAAGCCAATCAGCAGGACAAGAGAAGCATCTAGAGCCTGGTGCAGGGAGGGTTTTCTTCTCGTGCCACACGGCCTGGTTCTGCAGCAAATGCTCCCCTTTGCCCCAAGCATTTTGAAAAGTCTGCCACTTACTCAGAGCCCTGGGTAGGTGGTTTCTGTGCTCTCATCAACTCACCAAACTTCCCTGTCAGGGCCACACTCAGGAAACAGCTGAAAGATTTCATTATGAAACCTTTCAGAGATTGGCTTAAAACCGCACAAAATCTGGCTTTTATTGTGCTTGTCTGTTTCCTACAAATAAGGAGATGGTCAATAGTCTATAGGCCAAGTTCTCCCTTGTTTCCTATTTTTTGACAGGGATTAGTTCTGTCTTTTGGACCTCATGATGAAGTTCTCCTGCTATTCAGAGAAGAGTTTTCTTGTATCGTGCCTTCATTAATTTATCTCAACTCACTTTAGTCATCTAGCTCAAGAAAATTCAGTGATACAGATTTTCACCATACCCTCCTTTAGTAAGCCTTTGAGAATTTTCCTCACTATATCAATTTTTATAAATTACAAATATGTACTATCTCTAGCTAATCTCTAAAGGTGCACATGACATTCAGGGTGAGACTTACATTGGTGAGAGTATATATAAAATCTATTGATTGTTTTTGTTGACTTTTTTTGACCAACTTAATTAGAAAATCATGATTTACCTCACAATGATACTGACAAAAAGCTCAAACTAGGAGATGGAGTTAGTCCTGTCACCCCATTTTCTTGTTAGTTCCTTGTGAACATATCACCAATATTATCTCTATTTTGCATTTTCTCTGTAAAATCTTCTTATGCTTCTTGTCCATTGCTAAGTATTGATTTGGTTAAAGCAAGGCATTGCTATCCTCAAATGCACCAATCAAGCACAAGTAAACTGCAGAAACGAACACTGGATTCTGATCGGGAAAACTCATTCCCTCAAAGTAAGTCATAGACCACATGGGATACATGTCAAAATCTGAAAGAGGAATTCAAGGAAAATTATGCATAACATTATTAGTTTTCTTTCTAATGTTCGTCTCTTATACCTCCAGTGGACTGACCTGTGCATCCCTGGAGGTACATGCAGTCCCACCAGGTGTCTGAGGACCCAGCAGACTGACTACATTTGGGAAGTTTGGGGACCTTGTGTCTCACAGAGGGAGCTCTGAGAGTAGCAGTGGATTGGGCCATGGGGTCCTAGAATTCCTGATGTGAAAGTGGCATCAGAGAGGAATTTATAGTATGTCAAAGTGTAAAAGGCAAGTTTCACCTATATGACAGTTTTGACTTCATCCCTGAACATATTCTGTAACATATCTTGTAAGTTAAACTTGCTTTCAGGGTTTTGAATTTGATGGCAGTGTGTCCTAGACCTAGTATCAATATTTGTTGAACAATAGCATTTAATGTCAATAGCACTTAATGTATTGATTGGCTATCTTTAAATTTAGCAACAAAAGGCTAAGTGTTGTTTCTTCAGACTCAATAGCCTTTTGTTTATATCTGTTTTATGAATGTACTTGCTATATTCTGGATCATCTTGTAGCTCTCTTCGTCACTCACTAGACCATCCAAAAGCCCAACAGAACAGCCTTCGGGCGCCTCTGACACGACATTGCATCCAGGAAAATTCTGAGCATAGAATGGGTACTAAAACAAGACTTTAAAATAGGGGGTGAAAACTGATCACACACAGGAAAATTCAACCCTTGAATTCATGTGCCTGCTGAGTGTTAATTCTTTCACCTTGGTTGCCAACTCTTAAAAATTAGGAGACGTTGCATAAAGATCCAGATTCCCAGCTTTCTTGAAAAAAACAAAACAAAACAAAACAAAACAAAACAAAAAAACCTCTGGTAAACATACACCTAGACTGCACTCTCACATGGCAACTACGAGCCGGTTGACCCGTGACTGCCCTCACCACAGGGTGTGTACTCTCTAGCCCACGCTACTCCCTGGAATAAGATTAAGTCTCGATGATCACTGATCATCATACTTGGCCTTTATTTTTTATTGAAATACAGATGAGAGGAAAATGGACTAATGTTTGAGCTGATAGTAGTTGGTCTTTGTGCCTTTCCCATCCCCCTCTGCATTCTCCTCCTGGGCCCTGGGGTGCTCCTTACTGGCCGTGGGTGCATCAGGGCGAGTCAGCAGTGCTAGAGTTAGTGATCCTAGGACTGGCCCAAATGGATGACAGCAAGAGGTCGGGGGCAGGGGGGTGCTGTTGGGAAGCCCACACGCCTTGCCCCTCAAGTGAAGTTCTCTGAGGAATGCCCCATTTTGTCTCCAAGTGGGTTACCAGTACACCAAGCCCAGTTGCTCATAGTGATACCGGGCAATAGGGGCCTTTTAAATTTAGGCAAAGGCAGTGCCTCAGTTGCTTACCCGTTACTATATTGGTTCTGCACCCACGCACACATTTGCAAGACTACTCAGGTTTGGGGAACTACAACAACATTGGGATTTATTTAACAAACAGGGAAAAAGCAAAGAATTATTGAAGTTACCTTATGGCCGTTTACCTTACTTAAAGAATGTCCAGTCCTTTAATCCCAGAAAGGTAACAAAGGTGGCGTCTTCCCACCACTGCTGACGTGGAGCTCCTCTTCCAAACAATAGGCCACGTTTCCAAAATGGCATCTTCCTTCTTCTGCAGATGCACAACAGCCAGAGTGTAGACCAGGTTCTGACTTACGAGGATGACACAGGATGCAACTGGAAATGCTCCCAAAACTGCCGTGATGCTTCAGCACAGCATTAGGCCAGCAAAACTGCAAACAGCAACTACAGCGGCCAGACGGCCCATCAGACTGCACTCACGCATTTTAGGAAGGCGCCCACTTCGGGCCTCTGCCTTCTTCCTTCGGCTGCAGTAAAAAAACCGGGAGCAGTTTCCTTCGCGCTCGGCTACTTGCAAAGCCTCCAAAGTCGCTGGTCCCAAAGTCACTAAAGATTTTTAAAACGCTCAATCCGAAACTCTATATCCTGGCGACTCAAAAACTTTTGGCGTCTGATTTTCTAACTCTTAATCTTGGCGGCTACATTTTCTGCCACTGATTCCTCTATTCCTACATCATGACAACTCTTTTTTTTTCCCCCTTCTCCTTCAGTCCCTTTTATTCCTCATCAGACTCTCCACCCCAAATTGGAAAATTAGCATTTTCCCTGGGGCTAGTCATTCTCATCAGCAGACCCCCTCCAGGGGGCACGACTTTTACTGGACTTTGGACTCAGCTCGGTTACAATAGTGCTGCATAACATGCTCTATATTGACTTCCTTACCTCCGTGTCTTTTTATTCCCCAGGAGCATCCCAAGATCACTTCCAAGAGAAGCGTTTTCTCTATTTGTTCTCAAACATTCTTTCAGATTTTGTTTTTAAAGAAACTTAAAATAAGGATTCTTATTTCTATCATAAGTAAAGGGGGAGATTTTGAAAACCATATTTCAAAAAAATGAAAGTGAGACTATTTATTAGCATATTGAACAAGTGGGAATAGTCCTAGTCACATAAATTGTGTCTATGTTGAAAGAACAGACAACCCACTTTGCCTATTCATATTACATTTCTGTAGGCATTTGAGTTTTCAAATCCCATTTTATAAGAATAATAAATGAATTAATATAAATATATCTAAATTACCCCTCACTGTTCTTAAGGTATCTTGAAAACTTCTGAGCTCAAGAAAGCTTCTGGGATAGAAATAAAAACTGCAATTTGGAATCCAATTGAAATTTCTTCTTTTGCAGAATTCACACCAAGACCAGTTTCCTATAGCCTTTATACAAATACTGAGAGAGTGACTTAAGTGACTGTCAGGCTCAACCCGCCCCTCCCCAACAATAAGGGCGCTGTGAAGAATCTCCGGTGAAGATGTGTGACCTTGCAAAGAAACTCATGTCCCCACTACCCAGCCGTGCTGCCGCAGCCTGAATGCACCTGCAAGGCCACCAGCTCCAAATGGAGTTGCCCCCACCCTTGGAATTCTTTCACCCCCTATAAAAACCCGCCCCCCTGGTTGCGGGTGCAACTCCACAGACCCCTGCCTGGGATCTGTGAACCTCGCCTGGGAGTTGCTAATAAAGGCCTCTGCATCTTACATTCCCCTCTGCTTCGTTGCCTATTCTATTGCTCGACCTTACATTTGGTGCCGAAACCCGGGAGGTGTGGTCCGGACCCATCTTCCTGGGGTCCGACCCTCTCCGGACCCCCTTCTCTCTCTCTCTCTCTCTCTCTCTCTCTCTCTCTCTCTCTCTGTCTGTCTCTCTCTCTCTCTCTCTCTCTCTCTGTGGACCACAGACCCACAACTACTATTGGCAATCTTATTCTCTAGCGGCTTCCTTCTCCTCTTCCTCCTTCTGTGTTACCACGAGCGAGACTAAGGGCCTGCGGCTGACTACAGGTTGAATTTTGGAGCCTCTGCCTCCCACCACTCTTCCGTCACCTCCCTGGATCCGGTGTGGGTGAGTCCCCCTCATTTCTCCATGGGTCGCTGAATGGTCTTTTGGCTGGTCCAGCGCCTTTCTGTCTGGCTCAGTCGCTCTTTCTATAGTCCTCCCTGAGGCAGTCCTCCCTGAGGCATCTCTCTTTCAAAAATCGTGACTGTGAGGACTGCTGCCATTTTCTTCTTCCACCGGGACCTGGACAGACGTCTCCTGTTCTCGCTTAGGCAGTTTAAAGTCCTCCCCGAGGCGTATCTGGGTGGAAGAACGAGGTTCGAGACCTCGGCTCTTCCGTCTCCCACTCATGGAAGACCCGGACCATTTAAGAGATCCATTAAGTGACCATTTAAGGAGACCATTTATCATTTAAAAGTTCCATAATGGGGCCTCCCTGTGGAGCTGTCGGCAGCTCGGATGCGAGTTCGACACCCAGCCAGGGAAAATCCCACATGGTGTGGCAGACCTCTCCTGCCTCACCCGCTGCTCCCCTCAGCAGTGTATTTCTGATCTGCCTGTTCTGCCTCCCACTCTGTCTCTGGTGAATGCTCTCGCCGCCCCACACCTCTGGCCTGTACCCCAGCTTGTATGTATAAATAAATAAATCTTTAAAAAAAATTTTTAAAGTTCCATAATGGGTGACCAGAACTCAAAAATTGAACTCTTTGTTCCTTACGTTCAGGCCTTCCTTTTGTTGCACTCCTGCCCTTCCCTCCTCCAGACCTGCCACACCTATCAGGTCTTTCTGGCTAGGGAACCAGCTCCTCATCTGTCTCTTCCCCCAAGACTCAAATGTTCTAAACAAGAAGCACCTTTAAAAAATGCCTGGTCCCGGTACAAAAATCTGGCCCATAAATGGTATCCTCAGTTGTAACACCCTTCTCCAACTAAATTTCTTTTGCCATAGCCGAGGAAAGGGGTAAAATGCTGGGGACTAAAGTGAGGGACCCACTATAGCTGGCTGGTGGGGGAACTGCCTCTGGTCTCAGCAAGCAGCTGCCTGGATTTTTTCTCCAGTGTTGAGATCATTGGTATGTCTCTGCTGCCTTCCAGCTGTGGGAAAACTGGACTCTTATTTTGTCCACCTTAAAATACTATTCTGGTCCATTCTATGGGTAAAAAATTCTATTTCCCTAATCTTCAAGTCTAAACTGTTTAAGGTAAAAACTGCAGAGTTACTTTGGACTTGTTCGCAAGCTATACAAGGTGCTTTTTGGTTGACTAAAAACTTCTTCAACTTTCTTTACATTGTTTAAGCTAAATTCCAAACCTCTGATTTCTAATAAGAGTCTACAAACAGGGAAACTGTAAAATAAAACCTTACTCTACCTCTTCTGTCT
>PVIJ01007321.1:0-83435 GCA_004024925.1 Scalopus aquaticus | reverse complement strand
CTTTTAAATCTTCCAGTTCCTTCAATTTCGTCTTTATGGATTCATTCTCGTTCCTCAGTTCTTTGTTTATATCCCTCAGTTCTTTGTTCTTTTCATTTAATTCTATCAATTTTTTTGTGATGGCTATTTTGAAGTCTTTATCTGTTAGGTGGATGTAATCTTCTATGTCCATATTAATGGGTTCTGGAGAGGGATTTTTGTGTATTGCTTTGAGGATCATTTGTGACTTTTTTCTTTCCCATTGTTGGTTTTCTGCTTTGCTCTGTTCGTAGTTTTCCACTGGTGCTGGAGGGCATGACTCCTGGTTTTACTTGCTCAGGAGTGTTTGTGGTTCCCTGGTGTCTGAGTTGCCTTGGCTGTAACTAGATATCTTCTGGATTTTCTTATTTTTCTTTGTTGAATTTTTGTGTTTCTCGTGGCGTGTCTCCAGTGTGTTTCCAGTTCCGAGTTTAATTAGGGAAGATGAAGGGGTGGTTTGTAGTAAAAGAGAAAGAAAAGAGAAAAGAGAGGAAGGGGAAAAGAGGAAAATAAAAGAAAAAGAAAAAACATGGAGAGGAAAGAAAAGGGGAATGGAGATGAAGGAAAGTAGGAATGAAGGATCAAGAGAAAAAGGTAAGTTAAAAGTTAAAAAAAAGGGGGGGGGGATAATAATAATAAAATAGTGAAAAATAAAATAAAAAAATAATAAAGAGAATAAAAGGGATAATAATAATAATAAACTAGTAAAAAATAAAAAAAAATAATAAAGAAAATAACGTATTGGGGAGATGCGAATTTGGAGTTCTGTAGTCCTTTTGCTCTTAGGTTCTGGGGTTTCTGGTTGGGTCCCCTGCTGGGGTTCAGCCCCTCCTTTCCAGTGATATATGTTGTTGTCTTGTTGTTGCTGCTGTCATTAGTCCTTGCTGAGTCTTTCTATTCTTTCTCCCCTCTCCCCCCCTTTCCTCCGATGTTTGCCTGGGGCTATTCCTGACCCTGGGGTTATGTCTGGTGGGGGCGGGGGTTGGGAGCTCCTGGTCTTAGTTTGTTTTCTGCTGCTTGGGGCCTGCTACTCCACGAAGGGGTGCAGGGGTGGAGGTTGTGGGTGGCTGTTGATCAGCGTTTCACCTCACCTAGTTTCTAGGGTGCCAGTGTGCAGCCGCCTAGAAGTTGGGGGGATGGCAAGTGCTGGGCTGTGTTCACCACCTGCCGTGGTCTTTTGTTTGTTTTTTTGTTTGTTTATTGCTGCCCTCCGTGTGCCAAGATGCTGACACTTTGCAGGGGAGGGTGTGGCCAGAGAGTTTTTCAGCAGGAGATTTTTTTTCAGCAACAGGTATGGGAGGGGTTTTGGGGATTGTCAGTCAATAGTCCTTAAATTCCATCCTGCCCCTCCTATTCATTTGCATTCTAAAGCCCAGAAAGAGGTGGTCTCTGCAGGAGGTTTTCCAGCCCAACCGGTTTTTCTGGCTAATCTATCACCTAGCAACCAGTGGAGGATGTTTCTTGCTTGAACTTTCTCCCCTTTGAGATGTTACCTAGCCCCAGGTGGGGGATGGGACACAGTGACCCTCCCGCTTTCCTGCTCCTCAGGGCTGCCACGCAGGGAAGAGAGGGGGGTCGTGGGGTGGGGGAGTGGGGGTCGCGCTCCCAGTCGGCTGGCCGGAGCCCTCCGACCTCACCGCAGTTTCTAACCTTGTATTCAGTGGCTTTCAGGGGAAGCTGGTCCGCCCATCTCTCCTCTCTGCTCCTCCTTTGTGTGGAATTAGCTGTCCCCTCTCTTCTCTTTACTCTGACTCTTCAGTTTATTTTTAAGTCCAAAGCAGCCCCAGGGTTGATTGTATTGCGTAGGATATCCAGTTCTCTTCGAGACAGCTCTCAAAATTAGGGATATTTTTCTCCATAAATCGATTTTTTGTAGGAGAGCCTGATCCTAGCGTCTGTTCGCCACCATGTTTTGGGGGCGTGTCCGATTTCAAGTGTTTTTGGTTTGGTTTTGCCTGTTCCTTTGTTTTGTTACTTTTTATGACACACATGAGTGAAATCATCCAGTATTTGTCTTTCTCCTTCTGACTTGTTTCACTTAACATAATCCCTTCCGGCCCCATCAATGCTTTCAAAGATAATAAGATTTCATAATTTTTTATAGCTAAGTAGTATTCCATTATGTAAATATACAGTATCTTCTTAATCCACTTATCTGTCATTGGGCACCTTGGTTTTTCCATAGCTTAGCTAGCGTTGCAACTAACCTAGGAGTACATATATCCCTTTGAATTAGTATTTTCATATTCTTCAGTTAGATATTTAGGAGAATTGCTTAATCATATGGTAGATATATTTTGAGAAATCTCCGTAGAGACTGGACCAGTTTACATTCCCACCAACAGTATATGAAGGCTCATTTTTCTCTACTGTCTTACCAATACCTATTGTTTCTGGTATTTTTGATATGTAGCCTCATACCTCTGAACTGCAGATTTGTATATATCCACTTGACTCTTTGATATTTCCATTTGTGTACCTAATAACCATCTCAAACTTAGCATGCCAAAGTCTGAATTTTGTATCTGTCTTCACCCTCCAAAAGAGAGAACAGAAATCTTTTTGCAACAACCTGTTTTCATCTGTTCATCTCAGGAAATGACACCACCACTAGTTACTCAGTTGCTTAAACCAGAAACCTAGTAATCATCCGCAATATCTATTTCTCTCCTAACCCATATCCAAATACTGGCCATTTTGCCTCCAAAATATATCGAGAAATCCACCTATGTCTTTATCTTGCCAATCACAGCTTCAGTCTAAGCCTAGAGACTACTACAGTAGCCTGCTTTGACCCTTCTCTCTGCCCTTGCCTCCCAATTCATGGTCACACAACAACCAGAATAACCTTTAAAATACAAAGATATGTTATGTAATATTAATGGGATACTGTTTGATCTATCACTTAAAATCCTTAAATGGTTTCCTAATGTACTTTGAAAGAAATGCAACCTTATCTCATGCCAGTCTCCCCATTTCCTTTACTATGCTCCCGTTTCTTTCATTCCTCAGATTTGCCTCAAAGCTTTCTCACCTCAGGGCTACTCCCTGTTTTGTTTCTTCACGCAGTTTTTATATGCTGACTCCTCATCTTTCTGATCCGAGCAAGAGTGGCACCATTTACTGTAAAGCAAACTAGATTCACCTATTTTTTCTTGTTACAGCACTTTTTGATCTCTTTCAAAACCCTTATAATCTGTTTGTTGCTTTTTTATCTGTATTGTCCACTAGATAGTAAACTCCATGCAGGCAGAAACCAAATTAATTTTAATTCACCCTCATATTCCTAATGTCTAACATAGTATTTGGCAAATACGACTAAATATTTACTGAATGAATGAACAAACCTATTTCTTTGTTTCACCCTGTTACCCTGTTTCACCTTGTTTATTACAAAGGTAAGAGGAGAGGCTGATCTCTTAGGGCATAATTATCTAAGTTCTAGTACGTACTAGGCATAATTATTTAAGTTCTAGTCCCTGAATAAGAGCATTCCTTTCCCCCACACTTTTAAATACCTCCTTCTGCTACTTTTCCTTTCCCTGTACTTCTTTGAAGTACGTGCTAAAAAAGCTTTTATCTCATTTGCTTTCCTTCTAGCTCCTGTGCTGGATTTTCTTATTTCCTTGCCAGATATTTCAGACAAAATGTCTCTTCTACTTCCACTGTATCTTATTTGCTTTCCTTATATCCTATTTTGCATTGTATATTCCATTTATATTGTTTCCTGAAAAACTACCAGTTGATTTCTTCTTTGCCAAATTAAAAGCCTTCCCTCAGTCCTTATTCTCTTTGACCTCCATGCTAATCACTTCTTCCTTTAAAGCTCCTCATGCGGGTAACATCCTTTCCTGGCCTTCTGCAGCTTGTTCCTTATTTTGCCCTCCCAACTGAACCTTGAGACTTTTTCAGAGTTCAGTACTCTTCAGTCGTTTTCACAGCTTTAGCTAATCACTTCTCAACAAGTATTATCGTGGACTTCTCTCTTTTCTTACATAAGATTTAGTCCCATATCTAGATATCCTTATCAAAAGGATGAGTTCTTGATTTTTCATGCTGCTTTTCCTGATTTTTCAACATATTTTGTTGGTATCCATGTTGATTTTACTCAGGCTTAAAACCATGGGAATCAATTTTATCCTGTTTTCCTCATCTTTTATAAAGCGGTATAGCATATATCTGGAGCAAACTGCCTGGGTGCAAATCCTGGCTTATGACTTATTAGGCCAGTGACCTTGGGGAAGGTCCTTAACCTCTCTGTACCTCTGTTTCCTTATCTGTAAAACAGGAAATAATGAAAACAGCCCTCATGGGGTTGTTGTGAAGATTAAGGGAATTTGTTAATAGATATGAAGTACTTAGATCAGAGCATGGCATATAGTAAATGCTCAGTGTTAGCTATTGTTTTCTAGTTATTATTGTACTATCTAATATTAAGTCTTGTTAATTCATTCTTATTATTCTCATCCTATTATTCCCCCAATTAAAAGTATGAATATCTCATATGTGGATTATTATAGTAACTTCATAATAGGAACTATATTTGCTCTTAAAGAAAACCTTTATTTTGTCAAGTCACTGAAATGTGCACACTGCCCTATATGATGATGATTCTAAGTAAATTTTCTAGCATTATTTATGCATTGCTAAGGTTGTAATTTTAGGAAAAACTAAGCATCAAGTTTCAGTTCATTTGACCTTTCCTCTAACATTATGCATTTTTCCACTAGGGGGCAAGATAATGTCATGGGAGTTAAATACTGTTTTAGGAAAAATGATCATGTGGTTATTGCAATGCCATATCTGGAGCATGAGTCCTTTTTGGTAGGTTTTCATATTTCTCAAATTTTTATTAGTTAACTATTTCATTGAAAACAATTTTATGACCTTATTCACAACTTTATTTTAGGATATTTTGAATTTGCTTTCATTTCAAGAAGTACGGGAATATATGTTTAATCTGTTCAAAGCTTTGAAGCGCATTCATCAGTTTGGCATTGTTCACCGTGATGTGAAGCCCAGCAATTTTTTATATAATAGACGCCTGAAAAAGTGAGTTTGTCAAGAAAATATTTACACATCACTGAATTTGTGCTACAGGTCCAGCAGACACACTGCAATAACCATGCACGCATTTTTTTCTGTTCCAAATTTTCATATGATCAGGGAAGGGAAATACAGTGAAGGAGAAGGTAAAATTATATCAGTAAAGCTTGTGCATCACTAGATGTTCCATGACCCAGTAGAAAAAGCAGTTAGCTGAAAGAAACTTAGAAAGTATCTAGTCCATTTTGACCTTAGCACATTTCTCTTTACTCTGGGATTTATTTTTCTTTTCTGATAAATGCGGGAATTAAACTACATTATAGTAAGTTTCTGTTTCAATACTGAAATTCTGCTAGTATGTATATTTCTTATACTGATTATATCCATAGAGGTGTATGAAAATAAATACTGCTATTTATACAATGAATCAATCATACTGAGTATGGTCAGAAGAATAGAATTACAACTTCTTTTCTTGCATTTTCATACTTTTGACCTTTCTCTTTAATTAGATCATGTTTGTAGTTTGTTTTTCTTTTAAACTTAATGTTTAATTTAAAATGATCTACTGTGATGCCATCTCTGCCAATAACAGAACAAAGAATTGTGCTTATATTCTATATTCCTTGTCTGCCTTGTCAGCAAAGGCCATTGGAAAGGGGGATAAAGATTTTTGTATAAGGCAGAGAGATATCTTTCCTTAATTTTCAGTCCTAGTTAGCTGATAAAACCTTACCTTATCTGTAAATCTTATTTTTCTTTTCTCAAGAATGTTTTACTTTTTAATTGAGGAATAATAGATAGATAGATAGATAAATTCTTAATTACTCCCTATAAGAATTGCAGTTTGTGAATAAAATGGTTTGAGCATATTATGATGTTCCTAAGCTTTAATTGTTCCAGAGAAGTGAAAATGCTTACTTTTGTTTCTTAGGTATGCTTTAGTAGACTTTGGTTTGGCCCAAGGAACCCATGATACGAAAATAGAGCTGCTCAAATTTGTCCAGTCCGAAACTCAGCAGGAAAGTTGTTCACAAAATAAATCCCGTGTAATCGCAGGAAACAAGATTTCACTGAGTGGCTCAAGAGCACCTAAAGAACTGGATCAGCAACCCACCACAAAAACTTCTGTTAAAAGGCCCTATACAAATGCACAAATTCAGAGTAAACAAGGAAAAGATGGAAAGGTTCTCTTTTATTTCTTAAGTACTAACATGGTTTTAGAAATATACTCCTTCACCAACAGAGGGAGATATGATACTGGGATATACTTGCAGTTAAAAAAAATTATTTAGCGTTTATTATGTATTCAGTCAACAAGATTTTTCACTAAGATTTGTAATGGATGGTTTAACTGTTTCAAAACTAAAATTTACTTGGTAGATTTATAATGTCTTTGCCATTATAGTTGCATAATACAACAAAATGTAAAATAAAAAATTTCCCTGCATGTTATAAAGTTCAGATTAATTATCCTTTTTTAAAAAAACTCTAGTTGTAGGGGAAAAATTCTAAAGTGTCTATCTCTATTTTGACTGCACAGTAAATGTAACATCCATGCAGGTGATTTTGTTTTAATTTTTAAATATGTATATATTTATTTTATTTATATCTTTTACATTATTGTGTATTCCCTGTGAATTACCCATCACCAGGTCACCCGTGAACTGTCACCATAGTTAGTCCCTGTGCTCTTTTCTCCCATTTTGAGCCCTTATCCTCCCCCTCCCTCGCTGAATGTCTCATTTCTGGTTGCCTGCTAGTTTTTGTTTTTGGTTTTGTTATTTTCTCCTCCTGATCTCTTGTTTGGTTCCCCTATGTTCCTCCTATAAGTGAAACCATTCAATATTTTTCTCTTTGTTTCTTGCTTATTTCGCTGAGCATGATCCCTTCTAGCTCTGTCCATGTTGCTGCGAATTGCATGTGTTTATCTTTTTTGATTGCTGAATAGTATTCCATTGCATATATGTACCACATCTTTTTGATCCAATCATCTATTTTTGGGCGGCTGGGTTGTTTCCATATCTTAGCTATTGTAAACAATGCTACAGTAAACATAGGGGTGCATGTGTCCTTCTGGGTTAATGTTTTTGTATCTTTTGGGTAGATTCCCAGTAATGGTATTGCTGGGTCATATGGAAGCTCCATTTTTAGCAGTTAGAGGAACTGCCATACAGCTTTTCATAGTGGTTGGACCAGTTTGCATTCCCACCAGCTGTGTAGTAGAGTTCCTTTTTTCCCACATCCTCGCCAACATTTGTTGTTGCCTTTTATTTTAATGTGTGCCATTTTCACTGGTGTAAGGTGGTATCTCATTGTTGTTTTGATTTGCATTTCCCTGATTATAAGTGATGTTGAACATTTTTTCATGTATCTGTTGGCCATTTCATGCAGGTGATTTTTGAAAATTTTTAGTTATATATATTTGTAACCTATGATAATATTGTATGGGTGTTTAGAGTTCTGTCTAGACTATTTTTTTCCTTTCACAGAAGTATTTTGGTGCCTAAGAATGACTCAGATGCAGCTGTTTTTGTTTCATGTCACTTAACTCTTTCAAAACTATGGCAGAGTACAGCTGGCAGAAAGTGTTACAGATATAATCCTTGTTTTCCTTGTTTTTGTTGGTATTGTAGGAGGGATCTGTAGGCCTCTCTGTTCAGCGCTCTGTTTTTGGAGAAAGAAATTTCAATATACACAGCTCCATTTCACATGAGAGCCCTGCAGTGAAAGTAAGTAATATAGCTTAATAGTGCAATCATTTGTCAGTTGTACACTCCAGAGAATTTAGGGCATGGCTAGATTAGCATTTGTTATCAGTAAGTTTTTAAAAGTAGAGTTTTGCTTCAGCAGAGGTATTACTGTTTGCACATCTAGTCAACACTCTTGTATTGCCCAGTTTTTTCCCCTGAACCTTTCTGGTAGAATTTTTTGTCATTTTTGGTTACCTGACTATTATTGCTCTTTCTCTAGAGGAACATTTAGAATATTAAGATCTTTTCTCTCTTGGCTATAATGTGAGCTCCAACCAACACACACATTTCTGACATTCAGTAAATAGTGTAAAGATAGATGTAAAGTTTACAAGATAGCCTCTAATGTTCAATAGTTGTTTTTTTTTTTTAAAGATGTATTTACTTATGCATACAAGCTGGGGTACAGGCCAGAGGCGTGGGGCGGCCTGAGGGTTCACCAGAGACAGAGTGGAGAATAGAATAGGCAGATCGGTGGAAATACTCTGCTGAGGGGAGCAGCGGGCCAGGCAGGAGAGATCTGTCGCGCTGTGTGGGAATCTCCCCGGCCGGGTGTCGAGCTCGCGTCGCCACTGCCGGCAGCTCCACAGCACAGCTCTTAACCGCTGCACCACTAGGGAGGCCCTGATGTTCAGTAGTTTTTAAAGCTATTTAAAGTTTTTAAAGCAATAGCATGAACTACAAATTGAAACTCTGATTTTAGCCAGTGTAATTGTGCAGTTTACAGTTCTGAAATGGAGTTAGACACTAGAACATCACTGTTTGATACTTTTGTAATATATCAGGAAAAGTTCTAATAAAGTATAAGTCAAATATTTCCCAAATTAGGATGAACCAGTAGATCTTAATATGTTATTCAAGCAGAAAAACCTAAAAAGACTTAAATGTTTCAATAATTTACAGTCCAATAGCACATTTAGTGGTTTTAAAAGTTATGTGTTTGCCATACTAGCTTTTGAAGGCTTCAAGTTAAATGTTATGGAAATAGAAAATGCAACTTTTCTTTTACAGCTTATGAAGCAGTCAAAGACTGTAGATGTACTATCTAGAAAGTTAGCTACAAAAAAGAAAGCTATTTCTACAAAAGCTATGAATAGTGGTACAGTGCGGAAAACTTCCAGTTCTTGCCCATCTAGCTTGATGTGTGACTGTTATGCAACAGATAAAGTTTGCAGTATTTGCCTTTCAAGGTAATGTATTTTTATGGTTTATAAAATCACCAGCATGCTATTAGACAATATTAGAAATTACATTTGTTTTGGTGGACAACTGATAGAATTGTGTGAGAGGGAACAGCACAATTCTGGAACTATGTAGGCACTAGTGCAGAGCAAAATACCTTGAAGAACAAACAATATTGTCATGTGTTGTTCATTTGACATGTATATATTCTTTGGAAAATTCACTTGCTCTTATATGCAAATAATTTTGGTCTAGGATAGCTTTTCTGGAACCTTAGAATGGCTGTTTTGCTTGCTGATAATTTTTTTTGGGCAGGGGGGAGTTTCTTTCTTTATTCCTGCTGATGTAGTATAACCCGAACCAAAAAATAGGTGTCCTCTCTCACACCTACCTCTAACATTTCACCATGAAAATTCCTCCCACCCTTTCAAGAGTTGACTTTGCGTTTTCTCTCATTGACTCAAGTGCAAATATCAGTAATTAATCACTCAAAACAGAAATGATTTTTATACCTCTGAATTGCTGTGGTGTCCTGTTTTTCTGTTATGGCTCTTAGCATCTACTTCCTTTTTTCCACCTAGAACTATGAACTAGAGGAGGGGAAGAGGGATTCTCAGTATTCTGAATGATCATTTTTGTTGTAATAACTTATGTAGATTTTACTGTGACTTAAATTGTTAAGTATTTTTTGTTCTTAAATAATTAAGCTTTAATATAACTAGAAAAATCTTACTTTGTCATCATAAGGCGACAACAGGTTGCTCCTCGGGCAGGAACACCAGGATTCAGAGCACCTGAGGTCTTGACAAAGTGCCCCAACCAAACTACAGGTAATTTCCACTAGAAATACAGACCCAAATAAAATTAACTACCCTGCTATAGTTTATTTTATAATCTTTATCAATTTGTAACCAATATTTGAACTCTGCGGCTTTTATTTGAATTATATAAGTGGTTCTAGCAGTATGACAGCCCCATTTTTGAGATAATGCTATTTTTGGTAGAGTCTAATCCTAGTGTGGCTGTTTTCTTCCCACATTTTTTTTCCTATTGATTGCATTTTGCTTATCTGTTTACAGGATGATTTCACTGAAAATTTTACTAAAATTTTCTTTGTTCAGAGAAAATTGTATTTAGTAGTTTTTGCTAACTTAATATTGGCAACATCTATTTGCCTAATACTTCAGAAGTCTTCTGTCAGGCATATATGATTGTGTTTAAAATTGAAAAAAATACAATGGCATCTTATTTTCTCTGATGTAAGAAACTTGTCATCAACCCAGAGCCCAGGAAGCATCTTATTGAATAGATGAATCCTGCTATTCACTTGGATTATGGACTTTAAAGAAAGGCATTCATTCATAGAGTGTCTGTTCTGTGTTAGCTGAAAATATAGAAGATGAATAGAATTAGTTGTTTACATTATAATTAGACATATGCCCAAATAATTATAAAATAACCTGTTGAGTATGGTGGTAAAACTGTATATAAGACATCTTAAGGATTTCTAACTACCCTTACTTGAAGGGATTTGGGAGTAAAAAACATGGAGGAGATATGGACAAGAAAACAGAAATGCACCAAAAGATGGCCCTAGTAGGAATCAGGAACTCTGTGAAATCTCCTTTAAATATAACTCACTTTTTAATGAACCCACACCCACCTCTAAATGTCAGAGCTTCCTCCTCTACCCAGTCCTACCCATGGGTCCCCTCTGGTTACCACCTTTCTATTGTCAGAGTTTTTGTTTGTTTTTGTTTTGTCTTAATGAATTTCTTAACATGAAAGTAAATTGGTCTTAACCTTTAGTGCTAGAATTCTAGAGATTAATATTTCTATAGAAAAAGTGAGAGTTAACACCTTGCTATGGAAGGGTTTCTGATGTTCACTACTTTTCACGAAAATGAAAACCTTTCACTAAGATGTATGGCTCTTGAAAAGCGTGCAGATTTTTTCCAGTGTCACTATTTTTCAGTTTCTTTTGATCTTATAAAATGTGCATTTACTTAGTGTTTTGCAATAATGAAATATCCTTTTAAATTTATCAACATGTTGCTCAAGAAAGCAAACAGTGTGTTATGTATTAAGGATGTTAAATCAAGGATTCTCAACCCTGGAATTGCATTTAAAGTCCCTGAGGAACTCTAAAGAAGATTCTGATGCCTGAACAATTAAATCAGAATCTCTGAGGCATTAGGCCTGTGCATCAGAATTTCTTTTAAGGCTCTCAGGGTGTTTCAGATGCAACAGTGAAGGCTAAGGATTACTGATGCACATGACAGAATCGGAGTATTTTTAAAGTTTGTTTTCTCTTACAGCAATTGACATGTGGTCTGCAGGTGTCATATTCCTTTCTTTGCTCAGTGGACGATATCCATTTTATAAAGCAAGTGATGATTTAACTGCTTTGGCTCAAATTATGACAATTCATGGATCCAAGGAAACTATCCAGGCTGCTAAAGCTTTTGGTAAGTAGTTTTTTTATGCTATAGAACAAAACAAATATGCCATTGGCTATCTTGCAAATCATTTAATAAATTATCAATATTATAAAATTCTCTTCAAATAAACATTCTGTGTTCATAAAGTTATCTAATCTTAAGTAGAGAATTTCTCAATAGCTTGAAAATAAATAGCATGTATAAGAAAATAGTCTGTCATCACTTCTGTTCAGTAATCATTTAACCTTATCAAGTACAAACTATATCTCTCCACTATTTAAAGCTCAGTTGTATAATTTTAAAAGAATAAGGAATAAAATCTTAACTACCTGTGTTTGTGGTTTGACTTTATCACAAAAATATCTTTAATAATGTTTTCGGTTTTTGTCTGTTGTATATTTATTAAGCATCAGTTACTCTCAGGCCTGTCTTAATTTATCTTAGTCTGTTCAAACATACAGCATATAGACTGTTGTAGGGAAATGATAGAATGTGTATTTCTGTGTTCCTTAGGGCTAAAGTAGCAGCGAAGAGAGATGAATGGAATACCTGTACTGATTGAGTATTATTGTAAACATGAATTCGATGTGGGAAGTCATCTCCTTAGCTACACAAGTTCTTGTACCGCAAGACTTGTGTACTTTATAGGACATCCACAAATTTTCTCAGCCTTGCTCTGGTTGACAACTTAAATGTCCACTTTGTATTTATTCTTCATGCACAACTGTAGTTAACACCTTCCGTGATTGAGTCAGTATGCTGTCATACCATATGGAATACCACTTTGGGACAAAGTTCCAGTTAGCCTGTCATAAGAGTAGGTGGGCTGCTTTATGCCCTGTCCCTGGATCAGTGTAATAATTATCTGACTATTGTCTCACCCCAGCAGTTCTAGGATAATAAAAATAAAAAAAATAGGATATGTAGAAAGAGTCCACACTTGTTTGAAAAACAACTGATAATAACCAAGAACTGTTTCTGGCTGTGAACCACTGTGAAAATGATTGCCCTGAGTTTGGGTACCACTGGCATAGTTTCATCCACCAGAAAAAAGGAGAACTTAGTGGTGGTTGTGAAGAAAGCTTCCTAATAGAAAATGTTTCTGCAGCAAAGCCAATCCACAACTGGCACCTTTCTTGCACCAAGTATAAGAGAATTTTATCTGAGGGTAATAGGGTAGAATAATAGATACATAGAAGAGAAAAGTAACCAGAAAGCAAAGCTTACAACTTAGAAATTATATTCTTACTTTAGCATGTTTATTCTCTACTGCTTGAAAAAACTTACCTCTGCTATTGAATAACTTCATGAGACGTGTATGGACATAATGTTTATCAGACAACACTAAGACATTTTGTTGAAGAGCTCAAATCCCCTCCACCTGTAGTCAGTTATAATACGAACCAACAGTGGAAGTACAGCATCTGACAAATAGACTCCAGACCAAGTGTCAGGTTTGCGGGCAAGGCCCTTTAGAGATTTATTATTGTAATGGTGGTTCTCATAATTAAAAAATAATGCTGTACAACATCTGTTGCCCTTTTTTTGGTATGACTTCTTTGGTTATTTCAGTCAGGACTTACTATTACTTTCCACTGAATGAAAATGAAGCTGGAGAAGTCCCCAACACACCTTTATAAGCCACTGCTTTTTGCTCCCCCCACACTATGATTAGGCCTTCAGTGTACTACAAAACACAACTTAAGTATAGTATGTGGTGCTCCAGTTCATACTCAACATAAATACATCTGCAAAGGACAGTTTGACTTGCAGGTTTCTCACAAACAATTTTCTGATCTATTCAAATAATACAAAATATGTTATTTTTTCTCTTTTAGGCAAATCAATATTGTGTAGCAAAGAAGTCCCAGCACAAGACTTGAGAAAACTCTGTGAGAAGCTCAGGGGTATAGATTTTAACACTTCCAAATTAGTCAGCAGTAGACAAGAGCCTGCTTCTCATGACCCAGCTTTTTTAGGGACGACTGACCAGAATGACCCCATGCAAACACTTCAAGCACAGCACTCAGGGAATTCATTGTATAAAGGGGACAGCAATGACTCTGGGGGTCGTTCTGATGAATGTGCTACCAGTTTAGAAGGCTGGGATGAGGTGCCTGATGAAGCTTATGACCTGCTTGACAAACTCCTAGATCTCAATCCAGCTTCAAGAATAACAGCAGCAGAAGCCTTATTGCATCCCTTTTTTAAAGATATGAGCTTGTGATTATCAGTTCTTCATTTAATGTTTGCTATTGTGTATTGTGAGGTCGGTTGAAAAAGAATTCTTTTTAGTAGTCATAATAAGTTATTGGTTAGAGACCAGGACAAGATGAATAATTTATTTTTAAATTTTAGTATTTGCTCTTGAGGCAGATTCTAAAATACAGATTAAGTTGCTTAAGGTGCCTGGGGTCGTTCTTTGCACTAACAACAGGGTCTTTCAGTTAGAGCTACCCGAGCATATTCAAATTTTTAGTTTCCCTAATTACTTGTCACCGCCATGCGCAGATCAAGGAGCAGTGCTACCCTAGTACTAGGGATTCAAGGTACAAGTCTGTAAATTAATGGATGTTTTGGAGATTAAAATACACCATGTGGTGTCCAAACTATGTCAGAAGACTTAGTTTATTGGTTTCTTCAAGCTGTGAGCTGTGTTCTTTTAAAAAACCTAACCTAATTCTGGTGCTTTGTTGCTCTGTCCATTCTGTAAGTAAAGAAAATAATTTCGTCTCCTAGAGGTGTATATATTTTACCTTTCATGAACACTAAACAAGTACTGAGAAAATGTTTGTCATGGCTGGTGAGGGGGCATGAAGGATGGAATATCACTTAAAATTAAATGTGTCCATTTTCAGAGTGTTTTTTGAAAGCATTTTCTGCGTGAATTGCCATGTTTTCTTAATGATTTCTCTCACCTTTCTGCTGCCTTCACCCCTATGTAATACAATTTCCTTGGAAGGTAATATGGTGCTTTCCAAAACACTTCTGGGTGCTTTGTTAATTGTTCCTTATGTTTACAGTTGAAACTTAAAATAATACTACACTGGTTGAAAAAGGAACACTTCAGGATCAAGGTGAAGATTAATAGTCCAAATTTCTTTTCCTTTTCATCTGTATGCTTTTCATACAATCTTAGGTAGAACAAGGTAGCTGCTAAAAGAAAATGGGCAAGCAGAATTGAGACTGTTGCACATTTTCCCTTTGCTTTAACCCATCAAGAGCTTTATAACCTGTTTGACTAAGTTGGCTATACTCAAGGAAGGATGATGACTGGGTCTTGGGTGGATTGGAAAAAGATAACATAAGCAAAGTAGAAAAGGACCTAAGATAGAAGTTTATGTATTACTGCATGCCAGAATGACAGCTATCAAACTTGTTCAGGAGTCAGTCTGGAGGTAAGGAATGGATCTGCTGAGGAGTTTCCTATTTTGTAGTCAGAGTATAGAAACAGCTTAGTGATATGATGTTCATTTTGTTATTTTGAACATGAAGTCAGTTTGTCTACCTACTCTTGCTAAGTATAATCTGTGTGTGTGTGTATGTGTGTATACACACCATTACCTTTGATCTGTCTTTTCATGCTATGATTTACTTTTTTAAAAGGCTTAAGTGTTCTTGAATTTGTATGTTTAATAAAGTTATCCTTTTCTATTTTCTATGTCACACGATTCATTTGGAAAATAACTTAAAAAACAACCACTGGGAGTGTTTTCCTTCTGAGATCGAGATAAATGCTCTCTCTTTAGCATACAGTAGTTAGTGAATTAACAAATACTGGCCTGGCTCAAGTAGTATATGAAAGATTGAAGTAGATTTGTCCATAGAGAAGGTGCTACATTGATTACATTTATAGGATATTTGTCACAAATAATAAAGCAAACCGTAATGAAATCTTTACTCAGCCAAAAATAATTTTTCAGCATGACTCACAAGTTAATGTATTTTCAGAGAATTGATAGGAAAAAAAAATTACCAAATTTGCAGAGGAGTTCTCTAAGAATATTTAATATTCAGGACTTTTTTCAATTTTCCATTAAATGTTACTTAGAATAGCACTTGGTTGATATGCAAGGGGAGGTAGAAGGAGTTAGTATTTTAAAAGGTATCTAATGTTACAATTTAGTTCTCAGGAAACTTCAGTCCCATTAGAGAATGGTACCTCAATTTTGGCAAGTAAAAATTATCAAGGAACTTCCACACATATATTCAAGTTTTTCAGCCTTCTGAACATTACTTTATTATGTCAGCTCCCTAAAAGCTTTTAATTTGGCAAAATAGTCATTTCTAGGGAAGAAGGTAATTTCCTATTATTATGGAAGTTCCTGGAATATTTGACTATTTTTCATTGTCAGCTTTTTAAAATTGTCGCTGGACTCGAGATGAAACTGTTAAGGATATTTTCATTTAATAAACTAGACATTTAGAACTATTAGTACAACAAGCTACAAGAATTGGTTTTGAGACAGACTGCAGTTCCCTAGCATTTTTAATGAAACTTTTCCTTATAAGGAGATGATTATGGTTGTCTTAATGACCTAAATAAAAATGTGGCCCAAGAATGATTATTCTGAAGAATTAAACTTAGTTTATTTTAAAATCTGAACGAAAGTCATCAAGTGATGTTAATCTCATGTTTCTGGCATCAACATTTTTAGGAACAAAATGGTGTTACAGATGTTCCTATATTGATTGCATAAACTCTTGAAACCCACAGAACACTTAGGCTTAGGTCTTAGTAATTTCTACTGTTTGTGTAACTTCAGTACTAGGCGTCACCAAAAAGTTATTTATCTTAAACTGCGGCCAAATTTGGCGGATAATGCTGTCTGCCAGTGTCTGCAGATGTATTGTTTCCGCCTGCGTTTGTGCGTGCTGTCTGTGGTCTTTAAAGAACACTATCTGACACCAGGCAGAAATGTCAACTCTGTTCAGATTTTTTCCTGTGTTCTTAGAACTGATGTTTCCTAATTTTGTCAAATTGTGTTTCAACTGTCTGTCTTGAAAGGTGGATATTATCACCCATGTACTAGATAAATAATCAGAATTAGTTAATGCTCTGTCAAATTACAGCAAGATTTCCAACAAAGTAACTACAAAGGTCAGTGCTAAAGCAAGAATTTAGTAAATAATGACATTTTAAATATCTAATTGAGACAGCACGAATCTAAGGAAAGCCATTGTAAATCAAGTGAGAAAATTATAAAAATGAAGTTCAGGAAAGCAATTGCAAAATAGTTTTGAGCTTAATTGTCTGACCTAAATTTTTTTCTCAATAGAAGAAAGTGATTTAAAAGAATAAAATTGTATTTGACCTTTGTTTTGAGCACTTTAAAAATTTAACAAAATTTAAGAGTACATTGTAAATAATTCAAAAGGATAAGCAAAGTAATTTGGAATGTACATAGCTTTTATGAGGCAAGAAAGGTGACTAGAAAAAGATGGAAATGATTGAGAATTTCAAGTTAAGCATGCACTGTATTCAGAATGCCCTTTAAAATTTAACACATTATATTCTCCTAGCTGTTAAGCTGGTTCTAAAACCCTGTGAAACAATAGAAAATTTAATCTGATGAAGAAAAATCCATCAGATTACTAAAGGATACATCTTTAGTTCTACATTTAGGGAAGGTCAATGTCATATACTCTAGTAGGGAACCAAGAAGATGAATCAAAGACTAGGCTTCCCACATCCTGAAATCACAACAGTAGCAATAACAGTGATGGACAGGACATGAGTCGCACAAATGAGAAAATGAAGGAAATATCTGATAATTTTTCTGATCAGAATTTTTGCATGTTTCTTAACTACATTGTGTTGATGTGTCTGTGTGTGCATTTAATGATACATTCACCCTTTGTGTAAATTCCTTCTGTTAATGCCTAAGACTAACACATGATCTATAAATGACTCCAACTACTGTAAGACCAAGAAAGTAAATCAGAAACAGATGTATGGCTCTGTAGCCTCACATTGTGTTCACTGTCCTAAGAAAAAGGAGCAGGGACCTGAGGAATCCAATCACCTCCAAATTTCTCGACACTCATATTGATACTTTTTCACTCAACTTCTCATGAGTTGTTGGTCTTCCTGCACTCAAACATTCTGATTAAAAACAAAACCAGTCCCACTGTATGTGTATGTATGTGAGTCATCTTTAGACAAGTATTAGCAATGCTCCTTTTCACTTTCCCCACCTGAGGTTTGTGAAATGAATGCCTAGTGTTCTGTGAATGTCTTTCCATCATTTTTCTATTTTAGAACTATAGATAAGTGGTCAGAGCAAATGTGTGCTCATAAAAAGCAAGCTCATTATCACTTTTATGTGTAAAAACCAGTGTCTTACATCTCTTCTATGTGGAAGCATCTTCATTGCCCCCCTAAGATTGACTAGACTAGTGCCTGGCATTATTGAGTAGGTATTCAATAAATACTTGTTGAGTGAATGCAAATAAAGTACATTACGTTAATTTGCTTCCTGGTCAAGATGTTAAACCAAAAACCTCTCAATAAGGTTATCTTTTTTCCTTAAGCTTGGTACAATTTTATTTGATAGGGAGTGACACCAAATGGGAAGTTGGAAGACCTCATTCCTAAGTACACAATCTCCTTCCAGTAGACAGTCTCTTCCTGCCCTGTCCTCCACCCCCCAATTACTATATAGTTAGATGAAGATAACATTTTGATGCCATCCTTTAGGGTCAGAATAGCCCTTAAGAGATATTTGGACGTTTCATTGCCATTAACTATAATGCCTTTCCCTCTTTGTATCCCAAATGTATTTACTCATATTAAGTAATCAAAGGTCTTGTTTGTCCTACAAAACCTTTCCTCATCGATGCAAAGGATCATTTTCTCGGTTTCCTATAAAATAAGTTATAAATTTCTGGAAGGTAGCGGCTGTACCTACCCCCATTAGAGACTCATACTAAGTTGAACCTTTGAAGTTGACTAGAATCCTGATGCCAGATGTTTCCAAACCCTAGGGGATTCCCAACCTCAGGAGAGCCCCCTCTGATTTTTAGATATTGACAAGATTGTACTGTTTTCCATTGGTAATCTGTCCTAAGGCTTCCCAGTTCCCCACCCCATCCCATCCATACCAGTTCTAATATCTCCATTCTAATTTGCTGGTGCTCCATTCCTGTTGCTTTGACCTCAGGAGAGACAGAGCAGCTGTTGGACAGTCTGTAATAACCCTTCACATCCTTGTGTAACAGGCAAGTGAGCAAAAATTTCTTAATTATTATAGTCAGGTTTTTAGCTTATGTTTAGCCAAGCAACCATTACAATCAAAAACTTGAATTGTTTTAAGGACTTGTAACTGTAGAGTACTGTGGGAAAGCATGATACACACTCTTGATTATGCTTTGCCAATGTGATTCATCTTCATACATGCAGGACAATTCATCTTGGGTTTTTCTAAGGCAGCTTCAATTCCCTCATTGATGTTTTCTGAGAATTCCAACATTTCTGCATTCAAACTGCAATTCTAAGAATGTCTCTTAACTAGAAGTAGTGTGACATTGTTATAAATGTATTCCAGTTTTTTAGCTTTGAAGATAGGTCCATTATAACCTAAGTGGCATTTGAAGCTTTGTCTGCTTTGGGAATCAGCTGATGTGTATGTTACTGAGTAAAATGGAGAATCTCCCAATGTCTTCTGAGCACCTAATACAGTATTAAGTATTTATGGGAAACTAATGCCCTCTTAATTTCTTGATTAAAAAATAATAATAAACGCAAACTAGAGACAGAAAAATATAAAGTGTTTAGCCAGAATTATTTCTTTCTTGTACTGTGGATCTTGGTTTCTTCAGCTGCAAAATGAAGCTTATAGGTCTTCCTCATTGGAGGAGTGAGAACATGCTTCCTAAGTATAATAATGCGGTACAGAATTGTTTCCTTCCCTCCTTTTTTTTTTTTCCTGGTTTCCCTTTACCTTTTCCTACAAGGGAGCATTTTATTTCCTGAGAATATATTACATATTTCTCCCCAACCTCTCTCTGTCTCTCTCTTTTTAAAGTATACCAGAGCTTTTAAAGCATTGAATAGAAAAGTGTCATTATCTGGGATGATGTGAACCCAAACTATAGTCATGCTAATTTCCTATGTATTTTGACCTTTTGTCTGTCCACCAGATGGCAGGAGTTCTTTGGCATGTCCTGTCAGCTGCCCAAATACATTAGGACTGGTGTATCAGTAAGGCTATAACTTTTCTCTAAAAGAGAAAAGCAGGTACTCAAAAATACCAACCCTTACACAATTAAAACAATTTTACCAGGTAAAGGGGAAGCTAGTTAATGTCTACCACAACCTCATCTTTTCCAGCCACAAACTTCTCCTATGTTCTGCAACTTCTCCCCTCGGCATCTGCATGTCCTCCTTCCTTTGCCTAGAACACTTCTCCACAAAACTCCCAGCCTCGGTCACCTGCCTAACTCCTCTTTCAGCTTCAAGGCTCAGTTCAGACATAACCGCTTTTGGGAAGCCTTCCTTGCACCATTCCCTTCCTCCCTGATCTCTGGATCCTACCCATGTATTACCTCCTCAAGCAGGCCTCCCAGTTAACTTATTTGTCATCTCTTCCTCTAGCACCTAGAATAGTGCTTGGGACAAGTAGGCACTTAGAACCCTGCGATAAGGAATGACTGCTCTCGTAGCTTCCTGTAATCACCTGTCATTCCTATGTGACAAGCATATGTACCACTCCCTCCTACTTATCTGTATCATTTGCTAGATTCTTAACTTCATATTTTATGCACCATTATATTGCCAGTGCCTGGCACATTATCAAGCTTCAAAAAATAATTGTTGAAAATGAGCACAGATAGCTATAATACGTACATTTGTACACAGTAGGACTACAGCAGAGCAAATAATTTTGTTTTTTGAAGGTTCAGTGAAGCAGAGAAAGGGTAGCAATATTTACATGGGGCTCCCTTTTGCTTAAACAGCATCTGTACATTCAGGGTCCAGGTGGGCTTTTAATATCAACTGTACTAGATAGATCATGGCCTGAATTCTCAATGAACAAATTTAGAATTAATGTAGCTTTGTAGGAAGTGAAATATGGTTTGCAGAGTAAGTGTTTGGGAGGCCACAGAAGATTTGAAGAGATAGAAAAGATGTTTGGGAACAGCCATCTGCTCACCCAGTAGGTAGGGTGATAAAAATATGCAACAGGAGAAACTGTAGATTTAGACAGCTCTGAAGTGAGACTGAGGTATAACATAGATCAATAGAAAGATTCACAGACTTGAACTTTGAAATGTTCACTTCTCATAGACAAGTGTCTGAGCCTCTTCTGCGAAGGTCCCAATAAAGGCAAGGTCACCAAGGGGCTAGTCACTTCCATTCCTTCAGCGATCCCAGTATTTTTCTTTTTAAATGACAAATATAAAAATGATAATTTAAAAATGTTTCATCTAACAAATTAACATCTTTTACCATGTCTATTATACATTTTAAATATGAAGCCACATAAAATTGTTGATACTGAGCCTTTTTTGACCTAGAAAAGCAATGAATTTATATAGTTCAGTCTACTGCAACCTCACCACAAGATAAATGTCAGAAGTCTAAATTGAGTCTAAATTTCATGACTGTGAGAACCAAGCTAAGTGTACCCGGTGCACCCCTACCCCCAGTACCATGGCTTATGGTTGAGGGCATCTCCTCTGTGGGTGCCCATGAACTCTCAACTTCCAAACAAATGCATTACAAGCTCCATGACTCAGGGTGGAGGCTAAACATCTGGCTAAAAGAAAGCTAGAGTCTAGAAAAGAAGTCTATGTATGTATTAAGGGCAGGGAATTTTTGGTTTATCTTTGTAAGTTTCCAGGTACAAATTCCAGAGGCTTCTCTGCCCCTAAGCAAGTTCCCAAGTCAAAGAATGCAGTAGTGTGGTACCGAGTGGACTGAGAGATATAGTGACAGCCTCATCTCTCTCAACACATCCCCTTGCCTCTCTACTGCTGAAGGTGAGACAATTCTGTCTTGCTTACCCTCCGCCACTTCAGTAGTGAAAACCATGTTAAACAGCTCGAGTCTTTCCCTTTCTGCCACCCCCAAACTTATGCAGCCTCCTCCGGTCTTAATCTCCCCGCCCTCCTGCTTCTTCAATCTTACCTTCCTCTACCTCCCCTTGCCTCTGCCTCCTCTTTGTGCCACTGGCTAAAGACAAGCCAAAGAATTGGGATTAAGTGAAGAAGCCATTGTACTCCCCTGGCAGATGCTAAACTGATCTCCTCTGACCTTGAGAAATCATGAGGTGCAGCTGGAATTCTCAGTAAAGTGAGGTTTCTTTGATGATCCTTTCCGGCCAAGGTATTTAAGTTCTTCTCACTCTCAGCACCACAAGTGAGATGGATCCAAATATGTTGCAACAGCATGGCTGGGGCCTGCAGCTCTTGAGCTTTGAAATGGTGTGGCAAGCCATCCTTGTACAGCAATGTTAGCGGCAAAGACTCTCTCTTTAACCCTATCGACAATAATTCTAGAGGATTTTCTCCTTATCTGTGCCCACAGATTTTCAGAAATGTCTACCCGATGGAATAAACATCTGAAATCTTTGCAGGAATATAGTCAGGATTCCTCTGGCAATTCCCTTTTTCCTTCCCAGATACCACATTTACACGGTCCACCTAAGTGGGCACCTGGCAGTGGCACATGAGCACCCTGAACCTGGTGCTTCCCTAAGCGCACATTTAAGGGGTGGCAGATGTTTGAATTGGCAGCTGGGCTGCAGAAGGTGCAAATAAGAACATCGTGTTCCTATCCACATGAAGTCATGTATACTTTCTCCAGCATATGATGAAATTGCACTAAGAGGGAAAATTTGGACTTCAGTGTTTTGGTTTTCCTCTGGATATGAATTTTAGAGAATCTCTCCATACTGTAAAGCCTCAGAGCACTTTGTACCTCTTTTGGGACCCTGCATTGACATGATTTATAGGTCTATCTTATCCTTGAGCCAGGCCTTATTAATTTCCACATCCCCACCTCATCCCTTGCCCACCAGTGTATAGCATATACTTTGCACAGAGCAAGCATTCAGTGACTGTGGAGCTGTTAGAGATGCTTTAATTGGATCTCTTTTCATCCAACCCTTCCATTACCCAATTTCATTTGAGGAATTTAGAATGTAAAATATTAGAAAGATGTCTGTAGGAGACACAAGTTGGGGTGTATACCCAGGTCTCAATGCTTCCCTTTTTCTTTGGGAAACTCAAATATTCAGACCGTTCTGTCAATGATCACATTAATGCTCTGTTACTCTGACCACCCCCCAACTCACCCGACCCTCGCTTATTGATTCAGGGATTTTAGCTGACCACATGGGTTCCCTCAAATTTTACTTCCAGGTACTTGAAACTTTTGGGGAATGGGCTTGAGCTGAGTCCTATTAAAGACTTAGATATTGAGGGAGAATTTAAAAGGAGAATTCACACTGGGGCTGCCCTTGCCCCCTCCGCTCCTGAGGTCTGGTCCTTCAGCCTCTCTTATTACATGAACAGCCCCAACATCCTTCCAGGAAATCCCTTTTGTGCTCAAGTTGGCAGGGGTCAGTTTCTGTTGCACACACTCAAAGGAACCAATGAAATGATTGAAAGGGGCACAAAGAAAGCCTTCTGGGCTTTGAGGGCTGACACTGCCTTCCACTTGCTGTGTGATTTATCACAAGTCACAACCACTGCAAGTCCCACACATCATCTTTCGATCACCAATAATGCAAGCCTGTGTGGCGAGAGTTCACTGAAGCATGGGTAAAATTGTGAAATTCCCGTGAGATGCAGGAATGGCAGCGGGAGTTCATTCTGAGAATGAGGGACAGCACAGGCAAAGATGGACACAGGACAGCAGGGGTCTGTTTGGGAAGGAACGTGGGGGTCCTTATTTTAAAATACAGATTTCATTGTTATTTAGGTATAATAAGGTCACCAGACTCAGAGAGCACTGTCATCGAGAAGACTGTCCTAGTCACTGGCCCCAAGAGAAGGGGACATGCCATTCCACACAGGGCCGGTGAGGAAGCGCCAGGAAGCTGACGCAGCAGAGGATGGCCAAGAGCCTCTTTTATGAATTCCAGGGCAAACAGACTGACTAATTTGAATAATTTCAGCCTGCTCAGGGGCACAGAGGTTGTCTAGAGATTTCTGCACCGGCCCTGGGGGGTTTCAGGCAGAGCAATAGTGGCCTTGAGTGTGAGAGCCTGAGAGAGGAGGTGGTTAGGGGATAGACTCTGGATTAGTTGGTTTGTCTTTGAAAGGTACACTCAGGAGCAAGTGGTTTACTATCTCTAGCAATCGGTTACCCCTTGGAGGGGTCAGGAGAACCCCAGATTTCAAAGCACCAAAATACAAACAATAAAAGACATGGTTGATATATTCCTTTAGGAGAGTAGCAGGGTGAAAAAGGAAATGGGAACTGGGACGAGATCATGAGTTGGGATGTCAAGGTAAGGGGTTTGGTTCTTATGCTACAGATTCTTCTGCAGCACCGTGAAGGATTTTGAGCAGGGAAATGATATGAGTTATATATTCAGAATAGTACTCTGAAGTCTTTGGACAAATAAAAAGACCTTGTGACTAACTGGTTGTGGGGATGAGGGAAAGGAAGGAAAAAACACTGAACCCAATATTTCGGGCCTTTGTGAGGGGAAGATAGTGTCACCAGTATTAGGGACGGCATCTGGGGAAAAGGCGCCTCCAGTAGGAGACAGGAGCAACGCGGACAGAAGTGATGAGTTTCTCGGATGTTGGGAAGAAGCAGCACATCCGCATGACCACAAGCAGCAGGCAGTCTCCAAGGATTACTGCTCGTCGTGATTATGTGGCGCTGTGTGCGTCTCAGCTCTGAAGACTCCCAAGGATTCATGTCTTACTGTCCTAGTCCTTCCCCGACTCTTAGCACAGCGCCTCACTGCCTTGGTCCCTGCTCTTTGGGAGGTTAACCTAGAACATTTCTGAGGGACACATCCAGCAGGACTTGTCCACTTGCAAAAAGAACCATCTGGGTTCCCTCACTGCCTAGCCAGGACAAAAGGTGTCACAAAATTACACACCCAGGATACAAGAGATTAATTCCAGTAAACTTTGGCTTCCTCATTTGTAAATGAAGAAGCTTTCTAAATGTGCTCTGAGGTCTTTTCTGGGGCTAACATTTTATCCATCACTTTTGAGACTTGGTGATGCTAGTGGATCAGAAAGTTGCCTGTTCTAGTTCAGTCAATATCAACTTCAGGCAAGCCTCTTCTGTCTTGACTCCCACCAGACCTGTTAGCCTTAGAAACAGTCAGTGCTACAGGCAGTAGTCCACTTCTGTTCCTTCCCCATTCTCTTAACCTTGGCCTCCTTTTTTGCCCTGGGTAAGGAATTCCTCTCCACAAAGTGGCCCCTCTATTGGAGTGAGTGGTTTCCAACTTCTGCTTCAAATATAATAGGTAGATAATCAGTCACTGAATCAAGTCAGAAATTCTCTTAACTGTCCTAATTGAATAGAAAAGGCCAGTCAGTGGCTAAGTTACCATGATGAAGAAGAAAACCATCAGGAGAAAGGGGGAAAAGTTGCACTTATTATGGGCTGTCCATATGTGATCCTTTACTGGATTCCATAGTCCCTCTTACTAATCATTCCTATAACATTTTGAACTATTACTTCATCAGATCTTTAAATGTAAGTTCAGTGTCTCTTTTACCATTAGAGTATATGCTCCATGAAGACAGGGATTATACTATGTATGTCTTGTTCACATCTATATTCTGGTTCCTCATAGACTGACAAGAAAATGGTGTGCTGGGTAAAATTAAATGAATGAGTGATTGAATAAATATATTATACAGTAGTTCTATAGGATAATAGCATTTCCATTTTACAGATGAAATTGAGGCGCAGAGGAATTTACTGGCTTGCCTGTGGTCACACAGAAAGTTGAAGAGTCAAATGACTCAATTTGGGTGACTAAAGACAGATTTTATTTTGTGAGAACTGTTCCAAATATCACAAGTTTAAGTTTAGTTATATAGATAGGAACAATGTGCCATTGACATCAAAACTGTAATTATTCTTGGGTAAGGGGCTTTTCAGTTTTACCTATAGCCTTAGATATTTTGATTTCCTAAGTTATCTTGTCCTAATGAAACTTTGATATTATCTAAGTGCAGAAGAGGACAATTGCTGGGGTTTAATCGCTTCCCTGATTTCTAAAGAATGCAATGAAGAGAGGCAAATGTTAGGTACCCATCTTCCTTACCTGGCTCCTTAGTCATTAGTGGGGTTGAAACTTTCATTTACCCTCAGACAGATGATTCCTGCACAGGCAACTTAACAGCACAGGTCAGCGCCTATTCTGACTTCAAGTCAATGCTGGTGGCTTTGCCTACTGTATCAGGGAGGGGTGTCCCAGAATGTTGTATAATATGCTCATAGTTCTTTGGAACAGAAATGGACCATAATTAACTTAAAACAGATTTTTTTGGAATGATATCCAGGGGCTCACAAATTAGAAGACGTAAGAAACTAGGACAGAGCTGGGATTCAAGAAGAAGGTTTAGGTTGAGGGAGGGCCGTGGAGGCTGCCTCTCCAACATGGAGGCCATTCTCTCCAACAGGTTTTTTTCCACTCATCCATCATTCTGCTCAAGTCAGAGTCCAGGAGGGAGGATTTAACTGACAGAGGAGGGCAGTGTGCTTGTGTTGACAGTCCATGACGAGGAAAGAAACTCTCCCCCAAAGAACCCAAGTGATCATACTAGGGAAAAGAAATAGGTTTGTGAGCTGGGCATCCAAAAATATAGCAAGTGTCCATTACAAACTGCTGCATGGAGAACTGCCAACATCCAGAGCCAGAAATGAGCTGTCCTCTCAAGTTAATGGAGGAGGGAAGAGGCAGGTGGAGGACTCACCTCAAATATCGCCAAGCCATTCCAGCTGGGCTCCTCCTCAGAAGTTCTAAAGTACTGAAGAAAGTGAGAATTCACTTGTCTCCCAACTCAGTCACATGTACCCCTCGCCCCCAGTCAGACTGACTTTGTTTGTTGCTGCTGTTGTTATTCACATCTTCCTGTGGGATCATGTCAAATCCCTATTTCCTGATGATCCAACATCCTTCTGCAATCAACTGGCAGGGGGTGAATCCTGCCAAAAACCTCAGGTAGTAGCCCTACCCAGCATCATTTTCAGCAACATCCTGTGCTCACGGCTTTTCAGTTCAACAACAAAAGCCAATTTAGGTTTGTGAAAATTTCCATGGCCTCCTACTAGGCTAACGTTCAGATATCTAACTCATAGGCGCGATGACCTTAGCTGGATTATATTTCTCACGCGGGGTCCCCCGCCACTCTTGTCTGTGCCATCAGTACCTTACAGAGGACACCTTCAGTGCTGGCAATGAGCTCTGACCTCTGAAGCATCACAAAAAGCCTCTTTAGGAAGTGGGGGTATATTTTAGGAACCCAGAGATTTTAAGGAACCCCCTTATAGCCATAGGGTGTGAATGCGGTAGATTCGTACTGGAAACCAAGACTTTTGGCCCATGATCCCAGGCGTCTTCATTAATAAGGTTGCTAAATCAGGTGATTGAGAGGCCTGTAATTCTGTTACAATATGCCCAGAGAGCCCATAATTCTATAGTTACAGCAAAGCCTGAATTTTCTGTAGAAGTAATTGGTCTGGAATTTTCCTCTCAGCAAGTACCTATTGTGTTATCAGGCTCTGGGCTAAGCATTTTAATGCTTTAGCTTCAGTGCTTACAGATACTTTGATATTCACTCTTGGCTTCATTTCACAGAAGCACAAAGGTTAAATAATTTGTCAAAAGTTCATACAAATTATAACTGGAAGAATGAAGATTCAGAATGTACACCTGGCTTCAGAGTCCTTTTGTTTTCCTACTGCACCTATGTTCATAACAATAACTCTCCCTCAGTATTGTCTCTCTTCCTGTGACAACTATTCTCTCTCTCTCTCTCTCTCTCTCTCTCTCTGTGTGTGTGTGTGTGTGTGTGTGTGTGTGTGTGTGTGTGTCTCTCTCTCTTTCTCTCTCCTCTTCATCCCTCAAAAGATCTCTCTAGGAGTCTCCCCGTCTTTTCTTTTGAGACTTTATCAAAGTATAATTTACATACTATAAAATTCACCCATCGTAAGTGTACAGTTTGTTATTTAAGTAAATTTTGAGTTATACAATCATTACAATTATTATATAAACTAATTTTACAACACTTCTATAACTACTCGATGGACATTTAAATTATTTTTATTTTGGGGTGTAGGGGATGAAAAATAATTTTCCCTCTACCCTTCTGAATTCTTGACTGAGAGCCCTGTAATAAAATACAGATTAACAAGAGAGAAACAAACGGAAGCTTTAACATGTATGCCCTATGTATACAGGAGAGATATTCAAGGAAAATGAGTAATTTCCTGAGGAGGGCTAAGTTACCAGGTTAAATACCATCTTTAGCTAAAACACTCAAGAAAATTGCATATGAGTAGGGGTGAAGAGGTAGAAGGTACTATGAAGAGCATGGTATATAAGGGCAAGGTTTGTTATACAGCTTTAAATCAGTGACTTCCCTATTAATAGGATTTTTCTGTGGTTTAAATTCATCCTTCTGAGGCCTCCCTGATGGCATAGGGGTAAGTCTCAGTGCTATCACTGCTATGGCCTGAGTCACTCCCCCGCCAGGAAATTAACCCACATATGGTGCAGCAAGCCTCTCCATTCTCACCCACTGCTCCCCTTAGCAGTGAATTTCATTAGATCCACCTGTTCTGTTTCACATTCTGTCTCTGGTGAGAATCCTTTCACCCCTGCACCTCTGGCCTACACCCCAGTTCTTTGACACAAAAACAAAAAATAAATAAAATAAAATCATCCTCCTCTTCCTGGTACAAAAAAAGGAGACAAACTTAAAATTGTAGATTTCCTTTATAAGTGTAAATTTCCCTTACTTTTTTCAACAGTCTGATGTTTCTTAAAATAATCGGCTCAAATAATATTTGCAAAAAATGCATATTTGAGGATGGCATGTTCTGCCACACTTCAGGAGGTAATTATGAATAACGCAGCTATGAGTATTTGCCTATAAGTGTTTGTGTGAATATAGATCTTCATTTCTCTAGGATAAATACTTAGGAATAGAATTTCTGGACCATATGGTGAATATATATTTAACACTTTGAAACTATCAAACTATTATCCAAATTTAGCTGTATCTTTTATATTACCAAAGACAATGTATGAGAATTCCAATTTCTCCACATCCTTGCCAATAATTGATATTGTCAGTTTTTATCATACCCATTCTCATGATGGATAGCAATAGTTCATTGCGGTTTTAATTTGTATTTTCTTATGATTAATGATGTTGAGGATCTTATCATATGCTTATTGATTATTTGTAATCTGTTTTTGAGGAAGTGCTTTTTTAAATCTTGATCTTCCTATTGAATTATAAAACTTCCTTATATATTCTGGATACAAGTTCTTTTATCAGATATATATTTTATGAATTTTTTCCAGGTCTGTGGGATGCCTTTTCATTTTTGTCAATGTCTTTTGAGAAGCAGCTTTTTAATTTTGAAGTACAATTTATGAAAATTTTCTTTTAAACATCATGTTTTTGATGTCATATCTAAGAACTTTGCCTGATCCATATCCAGTAGGCTTTCTTCTAAAATTTTTATACTTTGCCTCTTATATTTAGGGCTAAGATTCATTTTGAGTTAATTTTTACATATGGTATGAGGTAAGGATGTAAGTTATTTTTTGCATATGAATATGCAACTGTTCCGGCATCATTTATTAAAAAGAATATAATTACCTTGACACCTTTATCAAAAATCAATTAACCATAAATAATAGGATTTATTTCTGGAGTCTATTCTGTTTCATTGGTTAATGAGACTATCTTGATGTCAAAACCACACTATCTTAATTACTATAGTTTATAATACTAAATCCTCCAGCTTTGTTTTTTTCCCAAGTTACTGATTTTCCTAGGTTTTTTCCTAGGTCTATTTTCATACAAATTTTAGGATCAGTTTGTCAAGTCCTACTGAAAGCGCGCGCACACACACACACACACACTCACACACACACACACACACACACACCACCACCACCACCACCACCACCACAAACCTACTGGGATTTTTTTTTAAATAGTTATTTATGCATAGAAGAACTGGGATGTAGGCTAGAGGTGCAGAGGGGTGAAGGATTCACCAGAGACAGAGTGGGGAGCAGAACAGGTGAATCTACTGAAATATGCTGCTGAGGGGAGCAGCGGGCAAGGCAGGAGAGGTCTGCAGCGCCATGTTAGCTCCCTGGCCTGGTATCAAACTCAGGCCACAGTGGTCATAGCATGATAGCACTGAGACTTAACTCCCATACCACCAGGGAGGCCCTCTGCTGGGATTTGGATATGAATTGTGTTAAAGCTATAGAGCAATTTGGAGACGATTCCTCTCTTAACAATTATGAATCTTCTAGTCCATGTACATGGAATAGATCTTTAATTTCTCTCAGCAAGGTTTTTTATATTTTTAGTATACAGGTCTTGTACTTCTATTGATAAAATTATTCCTAAGTATTTTATTCCTTTTTATGATATTGTGAATGGAATTTTTTTAATTTCATTTTTTAAAAATATTTATTTATTTATGCATACAAGCTAGGGTACAGGCCAGAGGCGTGGGGCGGCAAGAGGGTTCACCAGAGACAGAGTGGGGAGCAGAACAGGCAGACTGACAGAAACACACTGCTGAGGGGAGCAGCGGGCGAGGCAGGAGAGGTCTGCTGTGCCATGTGGGAATCTCCCCGGCCGGGCATCTAACTCATGTCGCCGCTGCCAACAGCTCCACAGCACAGCGCTTAACTGCTGTGCCACCAGGGAGACCTTAATTTCATTTTTTGATTATTAATAGTGTATTCTGCATCTCTACTGAACTTATTTATTGGTTCTAGTAAACTTTTCGGGTTCCTTAGGGTTTTCTACACACAAGGTCATGTCATCTGCAAATAAGGACAGTTTTAATCCTTCATCTAAAATCTCTATGCATTTAATGCATTTTCTTGCCAAATTGTACTGGCTAGTACCTCCTTTATTAAGTAGAGTAGAAGTGATAAAAGCAAACGGTCTCCCTTTCTGCTCTGCTATTTGGAGAGATCCTGAATACGCTCTTTCCAAAGGGAATCCTGATGCCTTTTCCAAAAAAAGGAGGAGGGATTGCAGATACCTAGGATGTCACATGACAGCAACTTTCCAGCAGTGGCCTGAGACTCTTGTCATTTCTCTTCTCCATAACCCTTGCCCTGTCTTTAAGCCTAGTTTCCTGTCCCCACATCCAGTCCTGTACCCAAAGATTTCCTGCTCCTTTAAGCTATCCCTTCAGTATCTCCTCATGCACTCTTGGCTCCATACGTAAATGACTTGAAATTCACAGGACATCCATGTTTCTGCCTCAAAGGTCCCTCTGGAGCAGCCTCATCCTCTCAGCACTCACAGGAGTAGCACCTGCTTTTTTGGCTCCCTTCCATGGGGTTGTGTAAGGAGGAATTAAAAATCAACTAAAATGCTTGGAGCTGTGATGAAAGATCTCCCTAAACCCCCAAAAGAGCTGAGGATGACTCTCAGGACAAGACTTTGACAGCTGAAACCCTCCTAGGCACTTGGGGTCCTGCAAAGAACTCCTCTCTAACTCCAGCTGCCTGTGCTCTTGCTCTCTTCTCTTCCATTCTCTTCAGAGCACCTGCTATAGTCCAAACAGCCTAATCCCTCTAAAGCCCCTTAAACTCAGGATCTCTGGCTGTGCTTTCCCCGCCTTCGGGAATGCCTTCCTGCTTTCCTCTGCCTGTCCACAGCCTGCTTATCCATCAGCACCTAGCTCTCGTTCTCTCTCTTCCACAAAAGTTTCCCTGATCACTCTGGCCTCTACGGAGCTCTATACCACAGCAGTACACAACCCAATTTAGCACATGATAATAGGTTTCTGCTATGTAATTACACGAATTTTTCCACTCACTTGGAGGTAAGAAATTTCACATTTATTTTTACTAAGTCATGATCTCTGGCTTGTCTCCACCCACCAAGACTGATGAGAAATTCACTATTGGTCACTTATAGGAATGTCTCCTCCTCTCTGGAGTTCATGTGGTATGAAGGGGGCAAGTTTTTGGTACACTTTGTCACTGCCAAGTTATTCATTATCTGTGTCCCGAAGCTCATAAGTTAGGCAGTGGGCACCAAATTCAGCTGCCATGCTGAGCCCAATAGAAGCACATAGGAAAGCCTTGTTGCCCAGCTGACACTTGGACTATGCTGGGTCCTCTCCTACTGCTCCTTCACTTGTTCTTTGTGTCTTCTCTCCCTATAGAACTGTTTCCCTGACACCATCAGCATTACACAGTGTCCAAACTGCCTTGGCTAATCTTACCTCCAGGAGATCACAGAAGTGGATGGAGCCCAACACGTTGGAGCTCAGCTGGCCAGAGTTGGAAGCAGTTCTCTTGCAGGGCTGCTGAAGCCCTGGGGCCTGCAGGGGCAGGCCAGGAGTTGGGCTACCCCATTTTTAACCCTTGAACCGGAAATGATCTTAGTTCATGCCCTCTTTGCCTGCAAAGTGTGTCTGCCCTGCTGCTTTGCCAGCACTTCCATAGCACTTGGAGGGCTATAAATTAAAAAAGTTACTTTTCTCCAGTCAATTCAAGTCAGCCTGGCTCAGATCCCTTATTTCTCCTTTATCAATGAGGCAAAGACTCCGTCGTTCCCCCAGCTTTGTCTTGCAATGAAGCAGTCTCTTCCCTGCCTTTCCTCTTTCTCAGAAAACTGGATTGTGCCTTTCACTTGACCCTGCTCTTGAAGTGTGTGCAAAATCTACTCTTTCCAACCTTTCATTTCTGCCTGCAGTGGGTCACTCTGGGATAGATGGGAATAAGGATCGGAGGGAGGAAGTAGGTGGGAAGTTGGGGATTGGCAGCTTTTAGTTGGGTGTTACTTTACTGCAGGACAAGAACAATCAAAATAACCCCAATGGGGAGGTCTCCAAAGATGCAGGTATGGTGTGTTTGCAGGGTAGCCTGGTGCAGGGACGCAGGAAGTGGCCTGGTTGCTGCCCCAGGTGCTCCTATACTGGCTGTTAGAAGAGAGACCCTGTGGGTCCTTAGCCAATGGAGGTATTTCTTTCCAATTTTTAAATCCGATGGGCTCTTCAGGAAGCCCCTTCTATAATTTGTTCCTTCCTGTCTGTGCCGCCACCTTTACTCACTCAACTCAGCAGCCTCCATCCACTTCCACTAATCCTCCTGGATTATCTCCTACAACACAGTGTGAAATTCATGGGAGCTGGGGGGCTGTCTCGCTCTTTTAATGCCATCCAGTTCAGTTCCCTATATATATATTTTTCAGCATCCTGGTGTTTTTTCTGTTGATTTCTTTTGCGTGTATTTAGGCAGGGCTTTAAAAGGGTCTGAATCGTATCCCTTAATTGAAAATTCCCCAGTGTCAGAGGTTATGTCTTTCCCCAGGCTCCAGTGCCTCTCAATTCTTGTCCACAATATATTAACCAGCTCCCACAAAACTTCACACATATCACAACTAAACCCCGGAATATCTGAAGGAAAAACTCAAGAGTGGCTCTTCAGACCCGCAAGAGCTGCTGTGCTCCCAATGGCCATCTCAGAGCCACCTGGTCCCGTGTGCAGACCAAGGCGTGTTTATGGAGGTTAGCAGGTCGATTTCCTGTTTGTGACTCTTTTAACTCCAAAGGGAAGATTTGGTGGAAAGGGAAAATGTAAATTCCTGAAGAGAAGCTACTTCCAAGACCTTGAGATACACCAGAAGGTGACCCGGACCTCAGAATCTATAGTTTAAGCAAATAGCCAAGATGATGCTAACGTAATTGTGTTTGAGAACAAGTGGTAGATCCTTGCTACTCAAAGTGTGGTCCTCAAACAAATGGTATCAGAATCTCAGGCCAATCCAGACCTACTGAATTATAATCTTCCTTTTAACTAGTTCCCCAGGTGATTGGAATAGACATTAATGTGCAAGAATCCCCACTATATTAATGATTACATTGAGATCTGATCATAAATTCTGGCAACCTGGATTTACTGTCCCCCTCCCTATTAGTGAAAGAGTAGGTAGAGGGAGGAAGAGGGGCAAAGGGGGAGTTTGAGAAGCCACAGGTCTTAGGTCCTCTTCCTCCCTGCCTCCCTGCTTTGGGAGTGTGATCTCCAGAGCCTGCTTTCTGCTCCTGGCTGTTTTCAACAGGTAACTCTCCAATAACTGAACTGTCTGCTAGTTAGTTCTATTTGTTGTTATTATAAACATTAACATGGTAACTAGAAGAGTAGGTTTGGGGGAGCAAGGAGTGTTAACAGCCAATGGGGCAAGTGTGAATGGGAGACCCCTATACCTGTTACCCATATATCCATCACCTCCTGCAGAAGCTTCCCATCCATTAACCAGAGAACTGTAAATGTTCTCTTGCTACATCCTGTTTCTGCTTTTCAGTTCTGGACCTTTTGATATTTTCTCCTATTCAGACCCTCAACTTGCCTCCTGGCTTCCACTCGGCCTTCTCCGTTAACCTTCAACCTTTGACAGAGATTCTTTTAGCACCTTCTGTGTATCCTGCAAGCACTGAGGATTCAAAGTGAATCCAAGTCACACTTGCCTCATCAGGCTTACAGCACTGCATGGAGGCCCTCGACACACATCAAGGACCAGGCTAAATGCTTCACTTAAATCATCTAACTCTATTTTCACAGATTGTTTCCACTTTCCAGTTGAAGAAGCGGAGCTCAAAAACTCAAGTAACTCCCCCAGAGGCACAGCAAATTAATGCACAGTCGGGATGTAAGCCCAAATCTGATTGCTTAAAAAAAATGTTTTAACTTAAACCAAACTATTAGATACTCTCTTCTACATTTTTGTGTCTCTAGTGCTCAGGTCCATGCTTGAGCATGTATCACAAAATCAACATTTGTAGACGGAAGGTGACATTTAACCATCCCTTGGGCTACACCCTTCCACCACCGAAGGATGGAGGTTAGTTCAGGACCTGAGGTCTCTCGGCATCTCAGGGGCACCACAGCTGGGGGTCTGTTCCACAGGCCCCCCCAGCCCAGTCTCTGGGGCGCTTCCTGATTTACTTCTGCAAGACACTTGACAGAGTGCTTGGCATACAATAAGCACTCTATACACGTCCGTTCTAATGGCTACTGGCACCATTTTTACATGAGCACCTCTTTAGTACCTGGTTGGTTAGCTTGGCTTGAGCAGAGTACACTTCTGTGATTTCTTGAGGTGGCTCCCTTGTTTGGTGACCCAGCAAGGTCTGTCATTATAGGGCTCAGTTCCATGCAGTCTTTATTAATTCTTTTCTTGTCCTATTTTCTGGCTATAGCTTCCAGTCCTGGTATTACACTATTGATATAGCCCTTCAATCTTCACACTCATTTCAGGCATGGCTTTCCAAACTGAAGTTTTAGTTCATTATATGAAAATGAAATGAAGGAATAGTCTCCCCTCTGTTCTCATGATTTCTTGATAACCCAGGTCTGAATGCCCACGTCTCAGCGTCCAGACCAGTTAGGTCAGATAGTGGAAGCCCAAGTCCAAGAATATATATCTCTTTTGAAAGCAAGATCTTGTTTTCTTCAGTCTATTCAGAAAAAATTTTATCTTAGTCGTCAAATAATCTGAGACATGTTGCAATAAGGGGTTTACTGTATATGAGTGACATTAGATTTAAAAACATTTATGTTTCTGGGACTTTGCCAGGTTTAAAGGAGGAATTCTCCAGCAGTCATCTTGCTCCTGTGTGACCATTTGAGAAAATTTAATTTCAAAAGGGCAAGATATTGATGTCGATTGACACTGGTTTTTCTCTGATGCAGAATAACAAACAGAAGCAGCTCCTGGTTCTCAGAGTCACTTCCCAAGTGTGGTCATTCAGCACATCAATTTGTTTCAAAATAAAACATTTGTGGGGCCTCCCTGGTTGCGCAGCGGTTAAGCGCTGCACTGTGGAGCTATCGGCAGCGGCGATGCGAGTTCCACGCCCAGCCGGGGAGAATCCCACATGGTGCGGCAGACCTCTCCTGCCTCGCCCGCTGCTCCCCCATCAGCAGTGTATTTCTGACGATCTGCCTGTGTTGTTCCCTACACCTCTGGTCTATACCAGACCAGAGGTCTAGTCTGTCATAAACAATCTTTAAAAAAAAAAATAAAGTAAAACATTTGTGTTTTTACTCCTGTTTGGCCATCTGTCATTCACTCATTCAATTAACATTTATGGACATCCTACTATGTGCTAGCCACTGTTCATGGTGCTGGAGATAATGTTGGACACAGTGTTCTTTTCTCTCAGTCTAGTGAGAGTCCACAGTTAAAAATAAAACAAACATAATTCATAAACAAGAAAACTATCAGGGAGTTCAACACAGAGAATGAGAATGGGGGAGTCTTAGAGACTAAGTGGGTAGCTGCTTTATGTCAAGCTGTCAAGGAAGCATTTTCTGAGGAAGAAAATGACAAGAACTTCTTGGAAAGGGAGGAAAGTCTAGGTCCAATGTTTGAGGACTTGAATAAACTTGACTGCACCCTTCTACTTCATTAAACCATCAACTCCAAATAGTCAAGATCTAGGGGATCCATTTTTATAATGAGAAAGAAAGTCCTTCAACTAACCCATTACCTCCTTTAGTCTTGTTAAAACTTTCTAAAATATGGGGCCTCCTAGTGAAGCAACAGGCTGAGCACAGCAGTATGAAACTATACAGAGCCACTGTGGCATGAGTTTGATCCCCAGCCAGGAAGCTAACCCACATGGCGCAGCAGACCTCTCCTGTGTCACCCGCTGTTCCCCTGAGCAGTGTATTTCGGTTGATCTGCCTGTTCTACTCCCCACTCTGTCTCTGGTGAATCCTCTTCCACTCCGTGCCTCTGGCCTACACCCCAGCTTGTATGCATAAGTGAATAAATCTTAAAAAAAAAAAACAACTTTCTAAAGTGTGAATGAGAATTTTTCAGAAAATTTCTAGAGTCTCTACTTTGACAAATGCAACTCTTAAATACAGTTGCTCAAGTTATTTTCTTTTGGTAAACTGGCAATTTTTGTAGTCTTTTTTTTAGGCTGGAATAAAATCATTAAAAGTGGTCATGTTACATCACTTAGATAATGTCTTTTCCTTCGGTATTAATCTTAGACATTCCCACATTTAAAGGGTGTGTATTAATTAGGAAAGTGAAGATAGATTATAACAAATAAATTCCCCATCCTCATCGTTCTGTGGCGTCCCTCCAAGTGATGACTCAGGATTCACATTTCTTTCATTTTGCATTGCTACCATCTTGATTCACCACAGTAAGGGACATAAGAAGCTGGACAATTGCACAAGGCATTTTATAGCCAGGGCTGAGAGATTTCCTTCTAGTCATCCTCTGGGTATAATTCAGTCACATGACTCCAACCTAATAAGGACTCCCAAGGTTGTCTAGGAAATGTAGTTTTCCCCTGTGCTTGAGGATGATGACTAGCATGAGATTTGATGAACTAAAAGCATCATTTTTGCAACAGGAAGTCTCCCTTACTCTCCTCACCTCCTCTCCCTTTCTCTAACCTCTGAGTTAGTTTCCCTCTGGGTGTAGAATAATATCTGCTTGCAGTGGGCACTAAATAAATATTTGTTGGTTGGATGGAAGGGATAATGGATAGGTTCTAATTTAAGGTCTTAAGAGTTAGCAGAAGAGTGAACTAGAATGATTACGTGTTGATTAGAGAATTTATAGAAAATGCCATATTAATTTAAAAGAATTATAGGAAGAAATCAAAACTTTACTCTTCAAAAACAGGCCACATTAGAGATTCTTAAGAAATTCTTTTGATTATTTCAATATACAACCTTACTAGCCAAAGTCACTCTACTCTCCTCTCCGCTTCATCATTCTGGCAATCATTCTGTAGTTGTTTCAAAGGTTGGGAAATTTTTCTGAAGGCAGCGTGGCCCATCAATGGCATTGACTTTAGCTCCCCTCACCGTCATTCTCAGGGTTGCTATAAGCCCATTTTTAAAAGGCCTTGAAGTTGGGCTACCCTTGGAATGAAATGAGTTTGTGGACCAATCTGATTCCCCAGCCTAGTCCCCCAGTTAAAGAGAGGAAACAATCCTGCATTTGTGTCATCCTGGGCCTACAGTGACCTTCTGGGCCAGCCAGGGCACCAGAGGGTGCACACATTCTCTGAAATGACTGTAGAGGAAGAACCAACCCAGTGCCCAAGGATTTATGAATGGGCCCCTCTTTTCCCCTGGGACAGGCTCAGCAAGACCCTGTATGGGACTTAACTCCTGTCTTCTTTTTAAAATTTTTTTTAGATTTATTTATTTATGCATAAAAGAATTGGGGTGTAGGCCAGAGGTGTGGGGTGGTGAAAGGATTCACCAGAGACAGAGCAGGGAGTAGTACAGGTGGAGCAACTGAATTACACAGCTGACGGGAGCAGTGGGAGAGGCAGGAGAGGTCTGCTGCGCCATGTGGGAATCTCCCTGGCCGGGGATGGAACTCCTGGGTAGCTTCATAGGCTGAGACCCAACATGTTGCGCCACCAGGGAGGCCCAAATCTTTCCTATCTTGACCTCTATCCATACTCTCATCTATTCTATCCCTTAGCTGAAAATTAGTCAACTTAAAATAGATAATAATTAGTCCTTGGTGCTAAATTATTTACTTATTTGAGTGGTTCTTTGATCAATGTATATCTCCACCCTTATACCAGAGGGGAAGGACCATGTCTGCATTATCATTTTATTCTCTAGTTCCCAGCATAGCACAGGACAAGGAGTAGGTACTATGGAAATACATATTAAACGCAGAACTGTTTGGGGCAAACCTTATCTCAAAGCTTAGACTCATTTTGTGCTGTTTTAACACCATCTTCGCCAACAGTGATCATTTTCCCTTCTCATTATAAACATAAAATATGCATCAGGTGGTTTTAGTAAGTCTCAGAATCACCAGGAAAGAAACTTGGGGTCGTCGGCCCCTCCACCAACTTTCAGCTTTGGGCTGGTGGTGGAAACGCTTTGATTTTCAAATTGCTCGTGTATACATGTAATAACCAGTGGGAATGCTCTACAAGCCCCCAACAAATACTGTCATTCATAGTGTGTTTTCCTTGCACAAAACAGGTAATTTAATCTCCTATGGTTTAACAGCTTGCGGAGTTAGATGAGAGTCCAGCATCTCTGTCTTGGGGCTGTTTCCCTCCCTGCGACTTGTCCAAATTCTCAAAGGCTCACATAATCTGAAAGGCAGGGTCTGCCTGATTTCTGTACTTCTGTGGGAGAAATGCTGCTGATCTCTGCCACATGCTGCAGAAGGTATCAAATACAAGCTTTCAGATGATGTTGGTCGGGGGCTGCACAGCCTGCTAAAGGTCTGTGGGAAAACTGATACTCTACCTATGCTCAGCTCAGCTCAGCCAAGAACGTTCCAGAACTGCAGCTTTTAGTGCTAACATTCAGTCCCTCATATCACCTTTCCCCAAAGGTCTAGTTACATTCAGAGGGATACATCAGATTTTTTTGAAAGATTTGTTTATTTATGCATACAAGCTGGGATGTATGCCCACCCAGATGTGTGGGGTGGTGAGAGGATTCACCAGAGACAGAATGGGGAGCAGAACAGGCAGACTGACTGAAATACACTGTTGAGAGGAGCAGTGGGTGAGACAGGAGGGGTCTGCCATGTGGGAATCTCCCTGGCCGGGGACTGAACCCGCCCCTCAGTGCCTCCAGATAGCTCCATAGTGCTGCGCTTAACCTATTGTGCCACCAGGAGGCCCCGGGATGCATCAAACTTTAACAGACTACCCACCCTGCACACCCCAAATTTCTGTATACTTTCCATCCCCTTGGACCAGGCCACTATAGGTTTGGCTACTTTTCCTTTTTAACCTTGAAACATGAAAGACCCTCACTAGCCCTCATTTCCAGCAAATAGGACTACCCCTCTCCACCCACAACATATACAAGCTCATCACTGGCCTGGACGAAGCTGCCTGTTAGCTCTTCCAGTTAGGGAAGTATCACCTGGACTTCAAATCACGCATCAACCTTGCCAGGTACATCACACCTGACAAGCGGGCAACCTGTACAAGTCTTTCATCAAGGACTACCCAGTAATCCTGTCTGTCAAAGACCTCTTAGACCAGGGTGACTGGGAAGCATGGCTGAAGTTCATTGCCAGTTCAAGAATCCAGCTGGTGGTGGGGGATGGCCTCACAGTGACCAACCCAATGATTTCCAAGTCCATGGGCAAGAGGTCCTGCAACTCTCTCCTGCTGAATGTGAACTAGACAGGCTCTGTGGCCACGTCTCTGCAGGCCTGCAATCTGACGCACTCAAACAGCTGGGATGTCATGGGGTCTCAGTGCGCTGGAGACACTGAGGACACTTTCATCACTAAATTGGTGGTGGGGTTCAGCCCTGGGCAGATCAAGACTGGTGCACCATGCCAATCTGGGCACTTGGCCAAGCACAGCAAGAACCTCAGAGCTGAGGCAGAACCGGGTAGCAAGGCTAAGTTTGCCAGCAAGAACTTCAGAAACCCCCTGACCAAGTAAACTCTAGGCCACCAAACCCCAAGCACTTTGGGCACCAGCAGCTACTTAGACCTCTGCTCCTGATGTCCATGGGCAGCTCAAGAGGCCCGGCCCATCCCGGCAGGCCCTCTGGTCATGCTCTGCTCTTTCCCACCCCTGTGATGTTCTCATTGCTTTCTTAGAATTTCTGCAGAAGCCAAGCCTGACCATGGACACCTGCTGGAACCTGGTTCTGTAATCATGTGACTGGCTCAAATATTTGTTTTGTCTCACCTTGCTACCTACCAACTGTCTGAAGCCATGTATTTCTGTATTGAAACCTCTGAGGCGTCTACAGGCAAGATCCCCAGGGGTTTTGTGTGCATAATAAAAAGACCTTCATGACACATTTTAAAAAAAGAATTTAAACAATAACTGCTATCTGTTTCCTCTTTTAATCCTGCCCTTTAACAGATGAACAAAGCAGACACCACTGGCCTCTCTGAGGATTTGCATAGGGGATTGTGAGGGACCTGTCACCATTCTCCTTCTATAGGTTGACGTGATTCTGTTCAATTCCGTTACAAAGCAGACCCTGAGCACCTGGTGTGTGCAGACACTGGGCACCATTGAGATTGAGATGGACAGGAAAAGTGGTGCTGCTACCAGGTAGGATACATGATCAAATAGGGGTCACAGATATGGAGGCAAGCAGCTACAGGGAGCTGTTATATTTTGTCCTGGGCAATTAAGGAAAGACAGGCGAGAAGGTGATGTTTGAGCCCAGTCTTGAAGGATGACCTGGAAGGATGCCTTGTGGACAAGACAGGAAAAGGCCAATAAGCTTGTAAGGCCAATAAGCTCCCCTTCCCCGGGGAAGGGGAAGGTTTCAGTTTCCCTGCCCCACCCAAGGAAGGGTGGAGCTGAGCTGGGAGAAGCTAGAAGGGAGTAGGAGAAGCTAAAAGAAATGGAGATCAAGACGATAACTTGGAGGAGGCACATTAATCAGAGAGACATGTGAAGAAGGAACTGCTTACTTGGACTTATACCAGGGATCTGGGGGGGCTTGGAAGGAGACACTTGAAGGACACAGATGTGGGTAAGAAACTCTTGGGGAGGCTGAAAATGGCAGTCTTTACCTTGATTTTGCTTTTGCTTTTTTCCTCCCACACTTACCTGGCCCCTTCTTCTCCTTGCCTATGGGTCCAATTAGAAGGTACCTAGGGCTTGTGTCAAGCTTTTGGGCCTCAGCTATCCTGCTTTGGGCCGGCCCTCTTTGGCTGGCCATTTACCCACAAGGGGATGGGTAACTTTGGGTACTTCATTTGAATACTGTACTCTTTTTCTTTTTCTTCCTCTATTGCACACTAGTTATATTAAAGTTCCTTTCCATTGAAGGTCTCATGAACTAGAATTTGTTTTGTCTTTATGCAGTGGATAACAGACCCTATTTACAGCAGGCAGGTTTGGGGGTCCTGGAGTGCCTCTCACCTTGCTTGATAACAAATATGGAAGAACATTAACAAAGGTGCAGCCACTCGGAAGTGTGTAGGCTTAAAGGGAGGCAGGGTGCGTGTGTTGGATGGGGGTGGAGAGGCAGCTGCTACAAGGTGTGGAGGGGCTTGGTCCCGTTCAGCACCTGCACTTCAGGCAGAAGTTCACTCGTACAAGCAAAGACCTGGTCACCCTCCAAAGGAACACTATTACATTACATAGGAGCCTGATTTGGGATGGAAGTTATTTCCTTGAGGCCTTGTGGCGGGGCCAGAAATTCCCAGCATTCCACGCACTCCTCAGAGGTCTTTCTGGAAATGTGCACATACGTGATCCCTCAGGGAATAACACATTTATCCAGCTGACCCACCCCCTCATTCAACATCACTGGGCACCCACAAACGTTCACTTTTCGCAAACACTAAAATGGGCTCTGGAGCTAGGCTGCCTGGGTTCAAAGTCCAGCCCTGCCTCTTGCAGCTGTGGCACCTGAGGCAAATGACTTAACCTCAGAGGCCAAGTGACAGTGAGGTTCCACACATGCAGATCCAGGACACACAATTTAGAGAAGTGGACACAGATACATTCCTTTGTCCTTGGGTGCCATTTACCCCATCAGGCCACACCATAGCCGCCTGCCCTGGAGCCATATTGACCAACAGAAAGATAATGTGAGTGACATTCTGGAAAAAAAGAAGTTGAGATTCATTTTAATAATGTATTTTATTTAAGCAAATATATACAAAATATTGTCATTTTGACATGCAATTGATATGAAGAATTATGGGGGAGATAGTGTACATCCATCTTTTGGTAGGATGCCTGGGTAGAACCTAGGAAGCTTAGCTCCAAGCTTTAAAATTCAGCGTGTAGTTTACTCCTACAGCACATCTTAGTTTGGACTAGCCACGTTTCAAGTGACCACATGTGGAAAGCTACCATCTTGGATAGTACAGCTTTAGAAGCAGGGTTCACATAACTGGGCTGAAATAATAGCAATAGCCAGCCTTTCTTGATCACTAGCTGAGAGACCGTGGGGACATTACTAACTCTGTGTCTCTACTCTTCTGTGAAAGAGACGTAATAATAAAAACTAACATATGGCTATAAACCTTAATTCGAGCCATGTATCAGAAGCTCACATAGACGTTTCCCCGGATTGGACTGCCCTGTCCCCTCCCCCTGCAAATCCATATTCATTCATTCAGCTCTTGTTCAGATGTCACCTCCTCCATGAAGCCTACCCACCCTGCCTCTTAGAGAGCATCAGGTACTCTGGCTCTGCACCAACTAAGCACATTTTCAGACCTCTTAAATGGTGCTTCTTACCTCACTTTGTGATCATTTCCCTACCTGTCTTCAGGATGAATCTGGAAGGAAGCATTGCATTTCTCAGACACACATTTTCAACTTCTAAGCATCTCTACATTAGGATGCACTTATAATGAGCAGTGTTTTCTCTTTCTTGGTTAGACAAAACTCAAAAACAGAATAATGTTATAATTGCAATATGTGGCACAGATTTGATAAATTTTAGTATTTCCCCTGTGTCTCCAGGCGCAGGGCTCAGCAAATGCAATAAATGTGTTGAAAACACCGACAACGCTAATAAAAGTTTACTGCATTCACCACACGTGTAAATTATTTGGCTGGCTGCCTCCCTTCCCCTCTGAAGGCTAATCTCTCCAAGGGCAGAGACTGTGGCTCTTTCATGGTGCAGGAATGAGGGTCTCGTGAGAAGTCAGAATGTAATACATATTTTTGAGGAAAATGTGCTCTTGAGTCACATGTGAGAAAAAAATCCCACCCTCCTCACTATAGCATGACTAGGCTTTAAAATTTCCTTCACCAAGATATCTGATTACTGCAACAGGAAGCAAAGTGATCCAGCTAGAGTCCTGGGCTGAGAAATGTGCACTTCTGGGACCAGAGGAGAGAGCATTTCCCCTCAAAACTGCAAGTTTCCTCAGAAACCCCACAGGACCCCAAACAGCTTATCTTTCAAAGGCCTCATTATAAGGCAAGAGCTTTTAAATTTCAAGTGTCTTAACAAAACTTTTTATATCAATTGTCAAATTATACTCTTTTTGCCCAATTCATAAAATGATACATGTACTTTTTTAAATGCCAAAAAAACCTTCTTTCCAAGAAAGCTCCAATTATAGTAAAATACCAATCACTAGAGGTATAAAAAATAATGCTTTATCCAAAAAATGATCTCAAGAGGGATATAAAAGCCTACGATCGGAGGATCCCCAAACATCATCAGAAAGAAGGAACTTTTTTTTTTTTACTCAGATGACTGCTATACTAATTAAGATATGAAACATTTCTATCATCAAATTTATTTGGTGCCTACCCTCAATTCTTTCTACCACATATGCAGAAACTAATCAGCTTTCTGCTACTACAGGTTAGGTTTTCCGGCTCTAGAAATTTATTTCAGTGGAATTAAATGTATTTTTTATTTCATTGTACTTTATTGCCCCCCCCACCATCCCTTGTGTCCCCTGGTCCTTTCCCTAGACCCCTCCCTCTTAACCTCAGCGTCCTCAGGATATTTGTTCATGTCCAGTAGTTTTTGAAAGTGTTTTACATTGTTGAATTGTTTGTTACTTGAATGTCCGATCATCTGACTTGCTTTGCTGCAGATAATTCTTTCAAATTCCTTCTATTTGTTGAAATGGCTGTATTTAATCCTTTCTCGTGGCTATGTAATATTCCATAGGGTGTATGTTCCACATCTCTTGATCCATTCGTCCATTGGATATTTAGGCTGTTTCTATGTCCTAGTTATTATAATAATGCTGCTGTGAATATTGTAGAACATGTGGATTTTTGTGGCTGATAGATTCATATCCTGTGGAAATTTGCCCAAGAGTGGGATTGCTGGGTCATACGGTATTTCTATTTTTAATTTTTAAAGGTAAATCCAGATTGCTTTCCATAATGGTTTCACCAGTTCACATTCCCACCAATAGTGTAGTAAGTTTCCTCTTTTTCCACATCCTCTCCAGCACTTCTTGTTGGAGGTCATTTTGATACCTGCCATTCTCCCAGGCGTGAGGTTGTATCTCATTGTAGTTTTCATCTGTTTAGGGGTTTAAACTATTTAGTAGAGATCTTATTAGGAGTGGTGATGAGCGTTTTTTCCATGTGTTTTTCGCCTTCTGAATATCCTCTTTAGTGATTGTCTATTCCTAAGTGTTGCCCATTTATTAATTGGGTTATTTGAGAAACAAGGAATTTTAAAAGACCTAAGTATGAAATGCCTCGAATGTACACAGATTTCCTAGAAGCAAATATTGAATTTTAAGTCTTTGACGTTATCTCAAAGTTGTTGTTGGAAGTTGTACCTTGATTTTTTTTTAATGAGGGGATTTGAGTTCCTATCAAGTAACAAAAGGACTCAGTCTACTTGGGGACTCTGTCTAATTAAACACACATCGACACCATTCCCCAAACTACCACCATCCCTCCTTAGGGGAAAGTGTGTGTGTTCTGTCTTTGGCAAGCAGTACAAATGCTTGGTGGCTCAGGTTGAAATAAAGGAATGCAGTTTAACCTTTTCTGCTGTTTGTTTTGCCTAAAAAGAAAATACGATTCTTTGAATGCAGTGAAAGTTGCTCCGTGCTTTATCAGACTCTCAGGGGAACTCAGCCTGTAGAGTCCCAGTGGGTCTGGGACTTTCATGGTGCAGGGGCTTGTGGGAGCACCGGCCAAACTGGACTCCCTGAGGACTCCTGCATGCTGGGTTTTAAAAGGAACCAATTACTCATTCTTTAATTCCTGGGTTCCTTTCTCTTCCTTTTCTCCTCCAGTTCAATTTAAATGCAAGTACCCTGACTGATGGAGCTAAGACAGGATCATTAAGTAGTAGATAAGCAGGTCTTTCTTGCAGACACTCTTACCCTCCTTTCTTTTGTGCTGAAATGTGTCCCTGAACCCAGTATTTTTTTCTGGAGAAGAGTCCTGATGTTTGACTGAAGCCCCCTTAATTATGGCTACTAATGAGTTAGAGAGCTAAGAGCCATATAATGTGATACCATTCAGCACATGCCATTCCCCTTGCTCTGCTAAGTGTTCACAGTCTCTAACCAGGAGGCACCCACAGTCCCATAGGAAGTGGGACACTTATAGTTTTAATAAGGTCAGGCCTGCAGTTGGGGTCTGAAGAGAGCCCTGTGTCTGGAGGAAGGAGGCGCTCTCAATTGTCTACATAATAGCTACCCATCAGTGACTGCTCTGTGAAGGCACCTTTCCTACACTATTTTATTTCATTTTATTTAAGGACTAGTAGCCAAATTTGACTTCCAAGGAAGGCATATTCATCACCCCAGTTCTCCGAAGTCCTCTCTTTCTTGACCAGCCGTCTTAACCAATCCCTTTCCCCATACTTCACCTGAAACAAAATTGGGATATTTTTCACCCCACAATTCATTTGACTGGGACTAAGGAGCAATCTAAGGAAGGACGGTACAAAAGCTCAGAAACAGATGAGTTTATAGTCACTGATATCTTATCTAGCAGAACTTCCTGGGGAATCACTTCCTTTCCCCTACCCATGTAGAAAAGGCCCTGACCCTTTGTGTACAGTGAGATAAACACATTTCCAAAGAGGATGGGCCCCTCTCTTCTAAAGATATTTCTGTCTTTTCATCCTGCTCTACTCTTTCCCCCAAGGCCCTGAGACTAATTAAGGAGAACATGACCAACATTAATCCAATACATAAAACAAAACAACCTAGTAGTACTATGAACCCAAGTTGAAGACTACACAACAAAATAACTGACTTGTAATCATCAAACATATCAAAGCCATGAAGTCAAGGAAAGGGAGAACTATTCCAAAATAAGAGACTAAAGAGATATAACACCAACATGCAATGCTTGATTCTAAACTTAATCCTTTTGCTTTAAAGAATATTATTGGTGAAGATTGGAGTCCAGTGATTAGATAGTAGTATTGGATCACTGTGAATTTCCTGATTTTGATAGTTGAATTGTTATGTGGACAAATCTCTCTGTTTATGGGAAAAAAAACACACTAAAGTATTCACTGGTGATGGGGCATCATGGCAGCAACTTAATCTCGGTGCAGGAAGAAAACATTCTTTGTGCTCTTTTTGCAACTTATCAATTTGAGATTGTTTTAAAAAATTTAAAACTATTCTGTATCCAGCAATTCCATTTTTAGTAATCTATTCCAAAGACATACTGTTGAAAATATAAAAAAGAAAGAAAGAGTACAAGGTCATTATTATTTTTGCCAACAAAGATGAAGCAACTGAAATGCCCATGATTAAGGGACTGGTTAAGTAAACTACACCGGTCTAAAAAAGGAATAAGAAATATTTCAACAGACAACCATGGAGTGATCTCTGAGGCACAGTAAACTAAAAAAAAGAAAATCTACAGAAAACCTGAGAAATACACACACATTCATCTGCTATCAAATGTGTGTGTGTGTATGTGTGTGTGTGTGTGTGTATTAGTGTATGTGCAGGATAGAGAACTGAGAATATCTATGTACCTATCTGAAAAAAAGGCACTTCAGCAAAGCAGCAGCCCCCAGTCCACATACACCCTAGCACAGACCACAGCATAGAAGTGGCCCTCAGTCTGAACACCTATAAGACCAACTTAGCCCTCAAAGCCACCAGTTGAGCACCAGTTGAGGTCCCCATTGAGCACCCACAGACATAATCCAAAGGCCAGCTGTACTTGAAATGCCTGAGCCACACCAAAGAGACCCCAGTTACCAGACCCCACAGGGATGTGAAGTGCAGCTAACACCTCCAATAACCCAACTATTCCAGCTCACCTCCTATAATCTAGCTAAGTAGCTGAGGATTATGCTTCCAAAACTAGTCCTCTTGACATCCTGGGCTACAGCTGGCACTGCACAATTCTGCTGGCCCAGCGAATACCAACATGACTGGCAACCTAGCCACACCAGTGCTTATCCTGTAGCAATTACAGACAGTCACACACAAAATCTGGATCCACAGCACCACCCACTGAGCATACCTTATTCAGAGCCAAGACAAAAGCCATCAAAATGCCACTACCTGGCAAGACTGGCAGCCCTAGCCACAAGGTTGCCCTAGCATAGCTGGCAGGTGGGTGCAACCCACAAAGGGGGCACACCTTGAGTGGATAACTTAGGAAATCAGGAGAATGGTGCTCCAGGATGCTATGAGACCTCACCCATGTAAGGACAAGCTCTCAGTACTAGAACAGGTAGCAGTGTTGCCTAAAACATAGACATAAACACAGAGAACTGGACAAAATGGAGAAATAAAAGACGATGCCCTAAATGAAAGAGAGGAAAAACAAACTCGGAAAAAAAGAGTTCCCTAAAATAGAAATAAGCAAACTACCTGAGGAAGAATTCAAAGTAGTAGTTATAAAGGTGCCTGCCAATTTGGGGAGAAGAAGGGATAAACTAGAAAAATCAAGGAACCTGCAAACAGAAGTATAGGGGTGAAGAATATATTAATAGAACTTAAGTACATTTGAGGGATCTAAGAGTAGACTGGATAAAGCAGAGGAACAAATAAATGAGTTGGAAAGCAAAACAATAGAAATCACCCAGAGAAAGCAGCAAAATGGAAAAAAAAATGTAATGAAGGTACCTAAGAGACAGCTAGAAAAATGTTAAAAGGAACAATATTTGTACTAAATGGTAACAGAAGAAGAAGAAACAGAAAGGGCCAGAAAAAATTTTGATGAAATAGTCACAGAAAAACCTCCCTAATCTGGAAAAGAAAGCAGCCATCCAGGTACCAGATGCCCACAGAGTTCCAAATAAAAGAAATCCAAAGAGACCCACACTGATACATTCTAATTAAGATGGCAAAAAATAAAGATATTGAGAGAATTTGAAAAGGATCAAGAGAAAAGCAGCATGCCACATACGAGGGAAATTCCATAATGCTATCAGCAGACTTCTCAACAGAAACCTTGCAGGCCAGAAAAGAGTGCCATAGCATACCCAAAATGCAGAAGGAAAACTTTCAACCAAGAATGCTATACCAGGCAACACTGGTATAGTGTTTATATTTGAAGAAGAGATCAAGAAATTTTCACATAAGCAAAAACTGAGGGAATTCATCACTAGTAAGCTGGCATTGCAAAAAATGCTAAAGGGACTCATCTTAGCTGAAAAGAAAAGGTACTAAAAGCAAAAAAAAAAAAAAAAGGAGTAAAAATTCATTTAAAGAAGACATACTCATAGTCAAAGTCAAAGTAGCAGACCAGCCACTTGTAAGGCAGAGTAAAGATTAAACAACAAAATTAGAAAAATTATTTGAAGTTACAATAATCAGTCATGAGAAATACACAACATAAAGATGTAAAATGAGACATCAAAAATATAAATGGGGAGGGTGGGTAAAATGCATAATTTTGGAATGTTTCAAAGATAAGTAGCTATCAACTCAGTACAGATCACTATGTACATCAGGTCTTATATCTGAAATCCATGGTAATCACAAAGCAAAAACTAATAGTAAAAAAAGAAAACTAAACACAGCAGTAGAGAAAAACATCAAGTCTCAGGAGAGAGAAAAAAGGAAGAGAGGAACAGAGAACTGTGAATATAACCAAAAATCAACTACTAACTAGCTATGAATATATACATACCTAGCAATTATCACCTTAAATGTAAGTGGGCTAAATATATAGATTTTAACTCAATCAATTAAAAAAACAATATCCAACTATACTAGCCTACACTAGACTCACTTCAGAGATAAAGACACAGACTAAAAGTGAAGGGATGGAAAAAATATTTCATGCAAATGGAATTGAAAAGAAAGCTGGGTGACTATAAGCGTATCAGACAAAATAGACTTCAAATCAAAGACTACAATAAAAAAAAAGATAGACATTATACAATGATGATGGGGGCAATCCATTGGGAATATATAACAATGATCAATATAAATGCACCCAACATAGGAGCACCAAAATATACAAAACATAACATTAATGGATCAAAAGGGAGAAATTAACAGCAACACAATAACAGAAGGACTGCTAGGACTGCATCAAAAGGCTAATAAGTCGCCATGGAAGACGTTCCCGCTGACCTACTATAGGATAAGATAACTTGAAAAATCAATAATGACACAAATACAGTAGGTTAAAATGCATCAAATGCATTTAAATTCATATGTATATAATGATTGTAAAAGAATAATTGGTCACAGAGAGTAGGAGATTTATGGGGACTACATGTAAGTAAAGAAATCAACTATTGTACAAAAATAAACCATAATGTAAGAAAAGAAAAGAAAAGAATTAATTGGTCACATTTGTAGGAGGCTGATGAATCAATTCTTTTCTTTTTTCATTCTTTTTTTTTTTTTTTGATAACTGGTAAATAAGGTGGCGGTGGGAATCAAGCATTATCCTAGCTTTCCCATATGCATGATGGTACAGGTTGCCCAAATAGTAGACATGAAGTTTCTCTTCTCTTCTGTACAAAAGTATTAGTTGAGTATATAAAGAAGTAATGGTAGAATCAGAATAGCATCATCATTATTTTGCAATTTTTAGTGAATGAATGGATCTATTAATTAATAAATAGCTTCTAGTATCACAAAAAGAGAGAAATCAGATATTACATATTTCTTGATGGAAAAATACAGCATCTATGAAGCAGTCCAACCAAAAAAGTAAATAAAAATCAAACTGAAATGAGCAAGCTCAAAATCCAAATATCAATTTACAGCAAAAATAGAGGACAAAGAAATATGTAAAATGAGACCATGGGAGAAAGCTCTAGACTAAGAAACTACCTGGCAAACAACCCAGTTTTTCAAAGGAAGAGAAAGTAGAGGGAGAATTTATAACTGAAAAGAAACCCAGCAAGATAACAACCAGTCGCAATGTGTGGGCCTTACTTGGATTTTGAATCAAATAAGGAAACTTTTAAAAGCATTATGACATTTATGTGACCATTTAAAATTTGAGCAATAGCTAGATATTTGATGATATTAAGGACTTATTACTTTTTTTTTTTAATGAGATAACGGTATTGTGGCTTTTCTAAAAAAGAAGTCCTCTTTTGGCGTTTCATAGAGAACTAGTATGGAGGAAATTCTATGATGTCCAGAATTTGCTTCAAAATAATGCAGCTGGAGGGAAGTGAATAGGGATATATATGTAAAACAATATTGATCATGTAGAAACTGAGTGATATGTACCTTTTTATATTCTTGAAATCTTCTTGCATATTCTCTCTTTGCACTTGCTTGGAATTTTGCATAATGAAGTGTTTAAAAATAGCACCTACTATGCACCAGTGGCTAAGCTGGCATTAACACACCTAAGCCATGAATTGACATTACAGAAAAATGCAGTCAAAACTTGTCCTTTATGATTTAGACATGTAGGGAGGGAGAAGAATTTAGTGGCAACGCCCTTAACTCTCCCCTTACTTGATGAGATGAATATGTGGTTTCCTTTGCCAAATTGGAAATTGAGAGCAGAATGCAACCCTGTCTAAACTGTTCCTGTGCAGAGCTCAGAGCTCCTTGAAGACCGGAACCATTACTCAGGGTCCAGCTGCATAGCTTTCTTACCCACCCAGAAACACATGCAGATACGTACACGATCAAAATCGGCCCACATGTGGGTTTTAAAAAAGAGCACTCAGACAAAAGCCCCACAGACTCATCTGACCTCTCCTTTAGCCTCAGGGCGCTCCATGGAAATGTGAACTTTTCTTTGCCACTCATAAGACACCCTTTGGCTTTTAACAACAGTCCCACAGAGAGTGGGCACTGCCCTTTGACTGCATCAGGGGCAGGGGGTCCAATTCTCTAAATTGCTACCATTCAACCGCAATCTCTTCTTATTTCTGGACCTTACTCTATTTGCAGTTTAGCTCCATGGTCCTTGAGGATGAAAACATAAATTCATTTGGACATTCCTCTGACAGAGTGGTGACCTTTATGGTACATACTTGAGATTTTGTCCCAAGAAATCATAAAGAAATGGCTTCATTAGAGAAACACATGAGGTACCACATGGGCCTGGGCCTCTGTGTCCCCTCACTGCCAGCTAAATGCGAGTCAAACGTAACCTAGAAGAATACTTGATTGTATTGTACTTGATTGTACTTGACTTGTGTGTGACTTGCAGTGGGGGGCATTCCTGTGGGGACCCATGTAGGGCTGTCTATGTATTCAAGCATTTACTAAACACTCTAGAAGATGGAAGGAAGAAAAAGACAAAGTCTTTGCCCTAAAAAATTACCAGGCAATTTCAACACTAAGAAGCAACCTGGCAAAGCAATTCCTGTGAATGATCAATAACTGATAATAAGAATAGTAGCATTAAAAAGCATTTATTGTATACCAAGAACTTGACAGAATATATCATCTCTAATCCATGTAACAATTCTGGTTGCCAGCATTATTCTTTATACCATAATATAGATGATGAAATTGAGACTCAAATAGACAATTAATTTGGACAAGGCTGCACATCTAGTAGGTGGTGGAACCGGGATCTGAACTCCCATTTGCCTGAAATCTTTTGTCATATCACCTACATATTGCCTGAAATCAAGGCAGCATGGAGGTGAATGTGCTTTTAGTGTTATTTGCTGTCAAGTGAGCACCAAAGGATGCAGGGTAAGCATTCTGATGGCAGATAGGACTGGGAGGAGATGCAAAGCTCTAGGGCCACGGCAATGTAAAGTGGAAAGTGCCAAAACTTTAGAAGCGCTAAGAGTCCCTGAAAGTTTCCTTTGACATTTCTGGAGACAGGGCACCATGCTCATGTGTGGGGAGCTGCCTACTGCTGGAGAAACACTGTAGAGCAGGGATGGGATCTCAGTGACCCTCAGGTCATGTTGCTTGTACTCCACTGACCAACGTCCCAGAATCCTGCTCACTACCCATGAGCCCACAGAATGGCACTCAGCTATCTGATATGCCCAACCGTTTCTGACTTGAATACTAGTATATGAATTTTGTTCCCAGTGAATATATATTTGTGGGTTGGTCTTCGGTGGGTTGCAAGCCAAGACAAGTGTCCATAATGGTCTCTGAGTTGAACCTCCCATTGTCCTGTGCCTGTTTCTGAAATATTTATTTGCTTATCTCCTACCAGTCTGCTGTATCCATCAGAAACCCAGATGATATAACTTTTATTGGTATTTCCTTCTGAAATCCTCCATACAAATAACAATATGTAACCTTTTACAGGACGCTTATTACATGGATTTGAATTTTTATTGTCCTTGCAAGGTTATCTCCAATACGCATCTGAGGAAGGATCAGAAACTCAGAGAAACTAAGTAATTTGCCCAAGGCCTCCTAGTTGGTGTCTACATCAGGATTCTAAGGTAGGTCTCTCTCACTTCCTTTCCGTGATGTCAAGCTACCCCTCTCTCCTATTACTCCTTAGATGTGGGGAGTTGTGGGGGAGGAGTGTCCCCTGGGCCAGAACAGCTGACAGAATCCTCTTTTACTTTACATATTACTCATGAAGTCAATTAATGGTTGAATGAACAAAGTCAAGAGCAGGAAATGGGGGTAGTCTACTCAGCCTGGAGAGCCACAGAAAGGAAGAGGCAAGAAGGGAGGGAGGGAAGAAGAAGGGAGCAAAAGAGTGCTGAGAGGAGGAAGGAAGAGAGGAGGGAAGTTGCTTTCTCCTGCTTTGGTCATAGCAACTCTGCGTGTATTTCCAGCTGGCTGTCAGTGAGGGGGGTAGAGACCTGACAGCTGGTGGAGCTCATCACCATCCTCTCCGAGCTCAGCCCGGGCCCTCTGAGGAGGGGTGTTGACAGCACCATTTTCACCTCAGAGGGAGGCGCATTTCCTGCTCACGGGGTAGGACACATGTGAAGGGCATCTGACAAGGAATGCATTACAGACTTGCTAAAGAAGCTGCATGTCCCACAAGAACTCACTCTAAAGTGCTGTGGAGAAAATGAGACCAAGATGTTATCTCAGACACTCATAGGCAGCTCCCAAAGACACCCTGAGTCCCCAGTTCTGAACCACCCTCCATGTACCCAAACCTTCGCATCCAAAGGCTATATTTAGAAGCAGAGAAATTTTACAATAGGCACATTTGTATAAACACAAAGATTTAACTCCAATTTTACAGCTCAGCTACTCCCTATAACATACAGTCCATAAAGCATTTACAATGTTGTTCAAAATCGATTACTATTTGCATTCTTCACCCTCCACACAGGTAAGATGGGTCTACAAACTTGGCCAGAGTCCCAGGGAAACAGCTGGGATTAAACAGAAACCACATAAAGTTTAGCAACCAAGAGAATCCCAAACGGGACTTGAATAGAAGTGGGAACCCCATGTACAAATCCTACCAATGTGGAGGGTCTTGGTCACATTGTGCTCAGGGAGACAGGAGGATTTGGGAGGTGACCAGAGGGATATATTCAGTTTGAACACACAGCCTACATTTTATGTAAATTTCTTTTTCTAGACTTCATCAAAAACCATTTCATTTCGGTATCCAGCAAAAGAAATGTACATTGACTGCCTTGTATCATCCAAATTTCTCTAGCAGCAACCTGCACCCAGGGACCTTTCTCCCAATACTGCCCTAGCCAGTGCCCTGCAGACATGGAGACTGTACCCAACACAGTTTCACAGCTCAGCACCCCCCAGCCCCCAACCCCAACACCCAGAATAGGCTGCCCAGAGGGAGGCCAGAGGCTTCAGGATCTCTTTGCTGGCCCTGGATTAAGTTTTGTCCTCTAAGGGCAGTTTCAGGACTGATAAGACTTCAAGCTCCTATCATTTCTGGCCCTTCAAAAGAAATAGAATGCAAAATTAGAAAAATGAAATCAGGTACAGAATCTCAAAAGGGACCTGTATAGGAAAAAGACCTCGAAGCTTAAGCCTACCTTTGCAGTAAACCCACTTCTGCACAAGTTCCCTCCCACACCGCCCCCCCACCACCACCTGAGATCTTTGATGGCTGGTGGTAGGAAGCAAGGCTTGACCTCATTTCCTTGGCACATTCAGATGGCTGATTGTTGATTTTCAAGCTCAGGGTGGAAATTAGAACAATCATAGTAAGAAGTAAAAAGAAACTTGGCAAGGCTGAGGACTATTAATAGATTGAAGCATAATTGGGTTAAAAAATTCAAAAGTAATCATATTAAAGAATTTTAGAAACTCATATAGAATATTTACTGTTTTAAATAAACTCATGAGATTTTGTCTGCCAGTATATAACATTTTATATTTATGGTTGTTTCTTGTTACTGCTGTTATTCTTCCAGTCCATAAATCCCTGGAGACACAGATCACCCATTGCCTTGGGACCTAACACCTGAAAAACTGAGCTATTGCTGAGCTACATACCAAACATATTCTAATTTTGCCTTTTGCCTCTGGAACTGACCTGGTTGACAATAGCACATCTTATCTCTGCCTCAGACTTAATCCTTTGGCTATTGAAGCTGCTGTGATATGATGAAAGAACAAAACATTTCAGGATCCATAGTGAATTAGACCAAGTAGCCATACCCAACAGGGACAAATGGTCCGCTCCCTCTCGGGTGCGATCTGTGGCTGTAAAGACACCTCAAACCAAAGTATGCCATGCAAGCAGGTGCTTCAGCCCAGGTCTCCAAACAACCCCATGTGAGCTCAGCTCCTCTGGGGCAGGTGGCTGAATATCAAGCACAGTTTGGGAGAGGACCCCAATTCAGGATTAAGACATGACTCAAAGAACATGGATGCCTCTGGATGCCACAGACTTTGTTATTAGAAACCCCAGGCCAGACAGGGAACTAAAACGGCTAATTAGGGCCACAGCAGCAGGGCAGGAAGCCAAGTGTGACCTGGGAGGAGTAGAGTAAGGTTCCAGCTGGATGGAGACTTGGACTTACAAAGGGAGGGGAGAGGGGAAGGCGATGGACCCAAGGGAAGGGGGCAATCATGATAGAACCAGCCATTTGCCCTTGATGCCCGGTTCCAAGGAGTCAGTGTCTCCCTCACTGCTCAGAAACAGTTCCCCAAGGGCTGGGGTTATGCTGCCATTCAGCTTCAAGCAGCCCAGAAGAGCAGGAGGTTGGGACCATATTTATGATTCCTGTTGGCTAGAAGGGAAAAAAAGTGTTCTAAGATCTCTGTCCCATAAAATCTCCTCACTTTGGAAACCTCTTGCTGGCATTTTCTGGTTGTGTCTGTCTTCTCTCACCAGTGGAAGGCCCTGGGAGAAGACACCTTATCTAAGTAATAACAACTTCCTCCTGTTGAGTTCTTACAGTGTCCCTGGAATTATTCCAGGTATTTCACCTTAATTGTCTCACTATACCCTCCTCATGCCTTAGAAACCCAAGGCTCAGACCATGATTTATTTGCCTAAAATGACATAGCTAATTGGTATAATCGGCATACAAGTCCAGGATATCTGATTCTAAAACCATTTACTAAATGTTTATTAGCTACATTGAACTAGTTCCCACTGGATATGAAAAGATGACTATAATTAACTCCTAACTTGTAATGATTAAAAATAACACTAAAGCAATTAATCCAAAATGTATCAACATTTAACCTTGAAATATACTTTTGTCCATTTATTTGAATCACATTTCTGAACATTGGTATGTTTGTTATTCTAGGAATTTACATCTCTGAACAAAGTAATCTCAGTTGAGGAGCCCAAAATGAGATTCCTGACTCTGATTTTCCTACTAGAACTTCTACACAGACCTCAGTTCTTGGCCTGCTTCTCCTCTCCATCTGAATCTTTTCCACATTTTTTTCCCAGTCCTGAGCAATCTCAATTTTCAGATTCACATTTCAATTGCTTACTTGAAATCTCCACTTGGATCTTACCAAGCAGCTCAGGAGTTGACATCACCACCCACCCAACTGCTCAGATCCAAAGCTTAGTCATCCCTCTTTCCTTTCGCCCTCCTTCTGCATCCCATCCATTGCCAGTTCCTCCCCCACCACGCATCCTGACGTCACCTAAGCTGTCGTCTATGCAGTGGGTTGACCAAAGTCTTAGCCCTCCCACCTGTAAAATGGGTCACCCAGCTAGTTTACTTTCTTGATTTCTGTTTATCAAACTGTTAAGAGAAATGCTAATGTTTTCCAGGGATAACACTGCCAAGAAGAGGGGGATAATCCTTTCTAGGTCTGTAATTCTGATATAAAATTTAAGATGCCACACATTCCATTACCAAAATATTTCTGGTCTATTCACCAATCCAGTATGATTAAATGCCCCTCTTGGGAAAATTGTTCATTTATTTTAAGCAAGACTTCCCCCCCACCTTTCTGATGCTGTTTTGAAAAATGATAAAAACTTTAAGAAGATAACTATAGGTATATCATCTTTACATCTATTTTCATAAAAACAAAAGTCAAGGGTTAACTCATTTGACAAGAATTTTTTTTTAATTGACAAAAATGGTCTCAAAGTAAACGGGGTACTCACTAACTCCTTTAGCAGTATTAAATAAATTCCTCTTCTGTGAAGTATAAAGACTGTTTATTTCTTCATGCCCTCAAAGGCAATCTGGATTTTTAGTTAGCCATCAGAGGAGGACTGAAATGGGAACTTTAGTTGCTGGTAGATTAATTATGATTTTTTTTTCAAATATTTGTAACACACTCTTCCAGTTATGCAATTGACCTTAAAAAATAGATTTTAAAATCTTGGAGCTGGCAACTCTGTGGATCAGCTTATATAAGTGTGTGTGTGTATGTGTGTGTGATGTGTATGTGTTGTGTGTCTGTGTGTTATGTCTCTGTGTTAAGTGTGTATGTGTTGTGTGTGTGCATGTATGTCTATGTATGTGTGTGCATGCATGCGTGCATGTGTGTGTGTGTGTATACTCTCGTCCAAGATTCCTTAGTGATCTGCTGCTAGTCTGTGTGAACTGATGTGTCCCAAGCAAGACTGCAGAAATACAGATAGCACTGCTCCAAGGCTGTGGTCTTTCATATACATTCCTGGGAAATGTAACCTCTGTGGTTTTAAATCTCATTTCTCTTCGAATACAGATATGAGTGAATTCTACTTTGAAAAGAATATGTATGCTCTTTGGTTTACATTAAGATTAATTTGAGATGTAGAAGTAGAGTCATTTTGGGATCAGTATTTACTAAACCTAAATCTCCAGTATACTGCATCAGACTTAATTAGTGCCTGAGTTCGAACGTAACTGTCACAGGCTTCATTCTGTTTACATTTCTGAGATTAAACAATCCATCCCCTTCTCAGTGGTCCCTCTAGAAGAAGAAGCACAGCTGGCTGGAAGTTAGTTTTGGTCCCTACTCCCTCTTCCTTCACCTTTTACCCCTCACAGTTTAAAACAAAACAAAACAAAAACAAAAACATAATTCAGTTCCCAGTCCAGCTGTTAGGGAAATACCAACCGCTATTGATGACTAAATAAAACATAAAGACTTGCAATTTATTTGATTCAAAATTTGCAGGAATGGACTGGGGATCATAGAGTGACTGGTAATTTAATTTTACTGCATTAATAATGGAGAAGACGTCAGTGTTGTTTTCTATCAGTTTCACAAGAAGCTGCCAAACCATGGTTTAAAATTTAAAAACAGCTGCCATTAACCCATACTCAAGGCCTTTGCATTAGATAACTCTTGGCTAACTAAGGCAACCTACAAAAACACTATAGAAAAAGCACTTCTCTCCCTGGAAGCTGGGCCAGCAGCCTCTTAGATTAAGTGGGATGTCAAGGATTAGGATAAATTGAGAGAGTGATTCTAATCAAGTAAATAACTTAATTTCCAACCTCAGTGTCCTCATATGAACATAATTCCCTAAAAAGAAAGGCCAGTTTGAAGCAATTTTGCAGCTGGGGTTAGGAGAGCAGGGTACAGCTGTGGGCAGATACAACTAAAGGAGAGAATGAAGGTGATGTAAATTAAAATCTCTGTGGTGAAGTGGCTTTTTAGGGCCAAGACTTTGGGTTTACATGACTCACCATCAAGTAAGGAAGGAGTCCACTAAATCACAAACTTTCAAATAGAAAGAAGAGGAAGCTGTAGGTTTCCAGTTTGCATATTTCTGCTTCAACATTTCCCCACAGATCATAAATCCAGACTATTTTCATTTTCTTCATTAAATCTGCAATGTATGTATGCTTAGCTTTACCCACACAGATGCCATGAAGTTTAGTAGTTCTATCAGGGGAGGCATGTTGGTTAAAATCAGAACCCTAAGTTCGAAAACTTGATTTCATCCCTTGCCAGGTTGTATAACCTTCTCTGAGCTTCGATTTCCTATCTAGAGGACAGTGGCAGAAACCCTGAGCCTGTCTTGGAGGATTCTATGAGATGGTACCTTAAATAAAAGACATATAGAAGAACTCAATGAATGTTAGATGTACAAGCGGGACTTGAAGGTACTCTTGCTCCCTTCAATCAGTTCTCCACTTGATAGAGAACTAGTTGAGAACACCCAGAGAGAAGACTGAGACAGAGAAGCAGCAACTAGTACTCATTTATCCATAAATGGTGCACACCACTGTCCTGTTCACCCCTTCAGTGGCTCCCCACTATATTTAGAATCAAAGCAACTCAAAAGCTCTTCATCATTTCCACTCCTCTCTCTGACCTCCTGTCTTCTCAACTCCCTCACTCCTTCTGCTCTAGCTATAATATAATTTTCCTTAGCAAGCATCCTTTCTGTCTTGGGGCCTTTGCATCTGCTATTACCTTTACCTGGAATATTCTTCAGATAACTGCTCGCTTGTACCCTCACTGTCTTCAAGTCTCTGCCTAAATACCTTTACATAAAGACCTACTGCCAACATCTCAGCTAAAAACAGCATCTCTGCTCTCTATCTCCTTACCCTGTTTTATTTTTCTTATGATACTTATTCCTACCCAATATTAAAATATGCTTATTTATATAATTATTTGTCACCTCCTCTAGAAGGTAAGTTTCAATAGGAAAGAGTCTATTTTATTTGCTACTATATTTCCAGAGCCTAGAGCTATGCCTCGTACACAGTAGGCACTCAAATATTTGTAAACGGTGTGAATACCAGACACTGTATATCCTCACTAATCATTACAAGCTTTGGTGTACATCAGAATCCCTTGGGATACCCATTTCTGGGCCCATTTCTAGAAATTTTGATTTCCTGGGCCAGAGATGGGTTCAGGGATCTTCTTTTAGCCTGTCAGGTGATTCTCAAGCAATCGATAAATCAGACTTTCAGAAACATTACTGGAGACATAGATCCTATTAATCATACGAATGAAAAGAGGCCAGATCAGAAGTATCCATTATTTTTAATACAACAGCCTATCTGGTTAAGCAGAACTTGACATTTCTTTTAGCGAGAGCTGTTTGTTTAAAAGTTGCCAAGCAGGGTGGGGCAGGGGCTAGAACAAAGAGGGAAGGGAACACAATGGGCTATAGTGATGGACTATGGGTGATTCGGTGGTGAGAGCTGATGGGGAAATCCTAATGTTACCTCTTTTTAAGAAATAAATTTATTTTAAAAAATAGTAAAAATTTAAAAAAAATTTTAAGTTGCCAAGCAGTGCTCCATCTAGGAAGAGACAATAAATTGTCTTGGAGTAGTTCTTTGTTCTAAGCATTAACATTTGAGTGGTTTCTCTTTATTCCTTCATACTTAAGTATCTTATAGCCCATAGATATTCCTTGCTTCAGAGAAAGGAAGTAACAGAAAAAAAAAATTTTGAGGCTTGACAAAGGCTACCCTCCTATAAGAGGTCCATGCTATTAGAGTTTCTCTGAGGTAGAAGGTCCAAACCCAGGTCTGGCTTTCCCTCTAGGGAAAGGGCACCATGGATCTCTAAGTACAAATTCAAGAGGAGGGAAAGGGAGGTGGGCTGGGGTCCGAGAACCCACACTGAGCTATCAAAGGGAGATAGTCAGTGTAGAGGAGAGCCTTGATTTGAAGGTTCACACTAATCTCTCCCCTCCCTGCCCCACGATATTGGGCTACTTGGAAACAACTATTAAAAGTTTTAAGTTTGGGAGGCTGGTTGCGAGCCCCTGGTTAAGTATAACCCTAAGAAGTATAGTCTTTCAAGAATCATGTTTCTCTGCTCAGGGACTCACACTAATTCTTGTTTGTTTTCTTTTGTGTGGCTCATTCCAGCAAATAGTCACTCAATTTACCTTTAAAAGTGTTGGAATCTACCCAAAGGACACAAAAACACTAATCAGAAAGGATACATGCACCCGCATATTTATTGCAGCACTGTTTACAATAGCTAAGACATGGAAACAACCCAGATGCCCAAAAATAGATGACTGGATCAAGAAGATGTGGTACATATAAACAATGGAATGCTATTCAGCATTCAAAAAAGACAAACACATGCAATTTGCAGCAACATGGATGGATCTAGAAGGGATCATGATCAGTGAAATAAGCCAGAAAGAAAGAGAAAATTATCAAATGGTTTCACTTATAACAGGAATATAGGGGAGCCAATAAAAAGAGACATTCAGCAGGGAAGGAGGGGAGGCGAAGGGCTCAAGAGGGGGGAAGAGGGGAGCACGGGGGACTATGGTGATGGTTCCATGGGTGAACGGGTGATGGGTAACTCATGGGGACCACACAATAATGTAAAAGATATGAATAACGAAAATAAATTATTAAAAAAAATTATCAATTAAAAAAAAAGTGTTGGCAAGAGGACAGATAAGAGGACAGATTTCTGAAACATCTCCTACCCTCTGGGCTTTGGCTTGAGCGGTTAGTGTGGCACAGAGTAAACTACTCCTAGTTTAAATGCCCGTTCCTGAGCCTGCTAATAAGAAGCAGGCTCTTCCCCATATTGCCTTTTTCCTCTGTTTCTCACTGCTGCCAGGCGATATGAATATTGTAGTTCACACAACTTGTTTGTGCCCTGTCGTATGTTAGACATGTGATATAAATCTTAGAAATCTAACAACCAAGTGTATTGTTGCCATCCAAGAATTATTAAATGTCACCACTTTCCTTTGTATTTTAATCTCCTGCATCATAAACTTCTTGGCTGGGTGCTGGGTGAGTGTTAACATGAAGGAAGAGCTGCTATAGTTGATACCAGGGTCCTTTACTCCCCTCTTCTTCCTCTCCCCCAGACATTAGGAGAAAGGGGGGGAATGGGAGAGAGAGAGAGAGAGGGAGAGGGAGAGGGAGAGGGAGAGAGAGAGAGAGAGAGAGAGAGAGAGAGAGAGAGAGAGAGAGAGAGAGAGAGAGAGAGAGAGAGAGAGAGAGAGAGAGAGAGCCCTCTGCTAACTACCGAGGTCAGAGGAGCGGTTCTTACAGGCTTTTACATCAAACTCCATTGTCTTCATTTGCTGGGGCAGGATACTAACTGGAGCTCACAGGCCACTTTTGACTAACACAGTCAGTAGCAACAGAATGAAAAGGCACAGAAATGGGATTTGCACTTCAAGTTCTCAACCAAAGCTGATTTTCCTTTTGCTCCTTATAGTTATTTTTCACTGAGGACTCACTAAGTCCTGTGCTTTATGTCCAGCATGGCACTGAGTGCTCTTCAGGCATCAAAAAATTCAGCCCCCAAACATTATGGCATACATATTGTTTCTACTTTTTTATGGATGGGAAAACCAACACGAGTTCACATGGCCTATAAGTAGCAACACTGGAATATAAACCCAGATTAACTGTGCTTTTAACCATCCAATAAAATTGCCCCGTGTCACCTTCTTCAAGACAATAGGGTTTCATGGGAGAAGCCCTGGATTTGAAATAAAGTTTTGCTCAAGTGCCAACTTGGCCTCCAGATGTGAACTTGGGCAAGTAATGTGAGACTTTTGGTTTCATCTCTGTGCTTCCTGCCTATAAAATCCCATCAGGATAAGATAACATTTGGAAAAGTATTTTGCAAACTGAGTGGTGCTCTGGAAGACATTGTCATCATCGAAGCCACTGTCCCTTAGTACCATACCACAATGTCCCTTTCTCTTTGCTTGAATTGTGAAAAAATGCACTGGATAAAAGCCTGGGCCTTTGATGTGCTAATGTAATTCATGAGCTTCGTGGTTGGATCTCACATCCATAGGCCTCTCGCAAAGACTGTGACTCTCAGGTCAAGCTCTGCCTGCTACAGGGTGTAGTTCTAGAGCCTGTGCAGCATGCTGCCCAGGGCAATGTCTGTAAGAACTGCAGTGCACTGTCCCTTTCCAAGAACGGGAGCCATGAGAAAACTCTCTGTGCCTCTGTCACTTCGCAGAGCAGCAATTCCTTCTGAACAGAGCTCACACCGCACTGTTGACAGTCTTTGAACAGCGTGACACATGTGCCAAAATGTCAGCACAACGGGAGCCACCCTTGCCTTTGTAAGAATGCTGCAATGTGGAGATTACAATCAATTTTTGGTTCATGATTTGTGAGTTTTGCTCTTCAGCCAACAAATTCTCACAATCTTCTACCCTGGTTCCCTACAAAAATTAACCACTATTTCATTTAAATTTGGGGTGGCAATGGGAACAAAGGCTAGTATCCTAGCATCTAATGAAAAATACTTCCAGATTCCATTTTGCTTGGGAATGAGCCACCATTTTTCCAACTGTGATCTAAGTGTCAGGGGGCCTTGAGTTTGTCCTTGTTAGAGGTAGGAGGGCCTTCAGTAACTACTTTCTGCCAGGGATTTGATGAGAGTGCTACAACAGTTCTTTACAGGCATAAAAAACAAAAACATAAAATTGAGGCAATAAGCAAAAAAATTAAAGGTGAAAATTTCAACTCTCTTATTCATCAAGTGTAGATAGAGAATGTTTTTAGAATTTCCTTTGACTCCTTTTACTGCTTTGTTTTGTTTTGGGGATATTTGCATAAAGACCTTTAATGAAAGTAAGGGGGGGGGCGGGCAATTCTTAATGTAAAATAGAGACTATAGCTGGCATTTATTATGTTAACTCCTTAATTCCACACAGAAGTCTCAATTTAAGATCCGATTTCTGTTTGGAAAAATTAGAAGCTTATTGTTGGGATTCATGCAAACAAGGGCATAAATAACACCAGACTATGCTCAAGAGAATCCTTGATTTTTACTTTTCACATAAAGGTATGTTTTCTAAAACTTGAGCTGGAGATCCCAATCCGAGTTCCAGACAGTAAGCCTACCTGGGTCCACAGCTCCAGCTGCTCCTAAAGCCTTGGCCGGAGGTTTGACTCTGGCAAGTCAGTGAGATTTACTACTCCAGGCCTTCTACCACCAGTCCTCACTCCCACACTCCCATAAGCTGTCTTGACAGTCCCAGAAAGCTGTGCTAACGTGTACACATGAGAGAGGGTGGATAGATGCACTCAACCAGTCGTAGACAACCTATAACACTGGCTCAATCTTATCTTTATTACAAAAAGTGTCTTTCAAGATCCCCTTTGAGTCTGCCCGTCTAGAAAAATGAAAATTATATAAATTGCAGTTGGAAGAAAAATCACCCTTTATCTTATTGATTAACCTACAACTTGATGTTACACAATTTGGGAGAATTTTAACTGTGCGGAATAACCCTTTTGGCAAAGCAAGGAATGAGGTAAAGATTTCAGGACAGTGGAATGGAAAAGACCGATGGCTGGTTTGTATGTTGATTTGAAAATTACATTAGATGGACTTGGGTGCTTCGGGCAGCGAATGTGACAAACACCAACCAAAAACCTACTTAAACAAGAAAGACATTTATGTTTTCACAGAACAGGAAATCGGAAGGCAGGTGGGCTCCCGATGGAAGAGGCCAGGGCTCTGCTCCACGCCTCGCCAATTCTCTTTGCCTCACCCAGCCTCTGAGGTAGCCTTACCTCTGCCCCAGAGCAAGAGGGCTACCACTTTGAAAGTAACTTATCCAACCACAACATCCACAAGAAGAATCTGTCTCTTGCTCTTCTTGGGAGCCAGGAAATCTTTCCCCGACCTTCCTCAGCAGGCACCCCATCACTTGGTGAACAAAACAGGTCAGATACCTGATCCTGTACCAACCAATGGGACTTCCCTGATTGACTTCAACTGAATTTCCCCGTGGACTCTGTCCCCCGAATCTCATGGGGAGAAAGACTACACTTAAGCAAAACCAGGGTTTTATCAGGAAGGAAGGAAGAGGCAGGGCCCTTGAGTCTGCTATGGAAACCTTGGTTTCAGAGGCTGAACGTAGCCTCTCCACATGCTTATTCTCTAGAGATAATATTACTCACAGTTTACTCTGCAGTTTTCTATCAGATTGTTATGTGAAGCATCATTTTTCTCTGACCTCGTGCCGTAATCTTGTTTCTTTTTTCCTTAGCAGAGACCACAATGGAAATCCTACTATAAAAACACTCAAGTGCTATCAAAGGATCAGACCATATAAGGTGCTGGGGACCTTTTTATTTTAAATAAGAAACAAAACTATTTATACTTTTACAAGGAGTCTGCCCTATTTTAGTAAATATTTGGCAAAGCTTCTTGATTAAAAGAGCAAACTGACCCTTGTTCAGCAGGGCTGTTTTGCCATCACTGAAATTGTTCATTAATTTTCTGAAAATAGAAGCAGTAAGTGTGTGTTCTTTTGCACTGTGATTGAAGTAGTGCTTACTTGTGATTTGTTTTCAGCTGTGTTAGTCACTATTGGTCAGGTATCTTTTAAACTTTGGTCCTTATCAGACTTCATCTGAGTCACAATTGCCAAATGATACAAGGGGAAAATAATCTTCGGATGGAGCAGAGATACATTAATCTGGCTCTGTGAGGCTGGTGTGTTTGACAGTATATTTCAAACTGGATTTCAGAGGCCCTGGATTTGGTAACAAGCCCCAACTGTTTTTGAGAAACAGCGACTCCCTAGGTTATTAAACAGTATGCATTCTGAAAGAAACTTGTTGAGTACCATATGTTTCTAATTCATCGGCGGTTAAATCGTTCTAGTGTGGGGTTTGTAGGAAATACTCTAGGCCCCCAACCACCTTATTTAAAGGTATCCTCTTTCCCAGCTGAATTTGGAAGCTCGTGGTGCAGCTGCAAGGAGTGTTTGTAAGTCACTCTCAGAAACTTTTGTAGGACAGCTAATTTTGTAGGACATAGCAGACTAGGCTAAGGCCAGCAGCAGGATTTGGACACAGAGCTTGTCATTCTGTCCTGGAAACTAAAATGTGGCTCTACCTCCAACCCCTACCCCACCCCTCTCCTCCTCCCTGTCTTCTGGTTTGATCCTAAATCAAAATTGCTCAAAAGAAAAGTTATCAGTAAATATGAAGGAAAGGATTTAGAATCCTAAAATTTCAGGACTGGAGAATGCCTGAAAGATCATCTATTCAATCTCATTTCATAGACCGAGGTAAGGGGCCTTGTCCAATGTCGCGGAGCTAGTTTCCTGTTTATCTATAATCCTGTTTCTTCTGCTTCCCCGTCATCACTGGGAAATCAAAAGCCCAATTTTCAGGGTGGCAGAAGAGCGGGGCAGGGGGCTAGCTCCAACAGAGTCTGGAGAGGATTGTATGCGTGTGACAGTGATTTGTTAGTCGTAAAGCTCTGTAGCAGAGCTTCTCAAACAGGAAAGTGCGTACCACTCACCTGGGGATCTTGTTCAAAGGCACAGACTGTTTCCATAGATCAAGTGTGGAGGCCGAGATCTGGCATTTCTAACCAGGGGCACCCGCCTCCTTCCGGATCACAAGACAGCACAGGGACAGTGTTCTTGTCACCAGGCCAACAGCAACCTCCAAGACTCTTACATTGTCCTCTTTACTCCAGCTGCAATGTCCACAGGCAGTGCAGATAAATGATGTGCTGCTCCTATTATTTTGGCAAAATCGAATGTCTCTTGGTACCTAGTTTCAAGGTCTTACCAGTTTATTACTTTAAGCCTCCAGTCTTAGCAATCACACTTTGCTCAATACTATTTTGCAGATCTGGTGACTATGACATCAGTGTTCAAAACCCTCTCCCCTTAACAGCTGGTTCCACTTCCTTAGCAGTTAAGGCCTCCAGGTTACAGTTGGACCAGGTACCAGAGGCTGATATTAGAAGGACAGGTGTGATGCCAGAGGAAGGGTGGATGAGAAATTCCACTCTCGGGCTGGGAGCCAAATTGTTTAAAATAGTTTTTGGCCACTTTACAAGCTTTGGTGTGGATGGGGCAGGAGTGAAAGTAGAAGCAACAGCAAAATCTAGCATAGCAGCCAGGAAAACTGTGAATAACAGGAAAGAGACTGGAAAGCCAAGTGTGTTTGTGTTTTAAGAGAATTTTTAAGAGAACACAGCTGAGAGGGCTTCACCAGCTCTGATTAAAAGTGGGTGGGTGATTGGACATGAGAAATTTAATTTGGTATTTCTGGAGAACCAATAAGGTAGAGTATCGACATCTGAGGATGATTTCTTTACCCCAGAGATGGAGTCCGGAGACAGCCAGAAGTGTGACTTCAGGTTTTACTACTGGCTGTGAGCGTCTTCCTTCCTCCAGTGCAGTGTACAAAGGGTGCAAAAAGTGGATGTTTAGGCAGAGAAATAAGAACCACGGAACAAAGCAGACATCAGGTAACTCCTAGTTTTCTTCGAGACTCAGCTCCACTGACATCCTGACATCAACCAGCCACTTTGCAGCCACCCCGAGGGCCAGGCTGTGTCTTCTTGGTATCACCAGCTACATCACGGGCCTGATCTCAGTAAACACTTGCTGTACCAGCAGGAAGACTCAGAAGCACAGGTTTCTCTATGAGAGCTGCGCAGACAGGTCAAAAGGAGTAGTTCTGGAGCCTCGATGGCTTTTTAAGCTTTTAATTATCTTTCGCAGAGAGGCAACCAGGTACAGAGCAGGCAACGGGGCTGGTGGGGGTGCTGGAGGCTGGCAGGCCTCCCAGTCCCCGGCGAATCTTCACTTTCTCGGGCTCTCAGGCGTTCTCTCGTGATCTCTGTTGCACCTCAAACAATCCTCTGCTCCACGCTCTGTTCTCCTCTGCTGCTGCTGCTGCTGCTGCTGCTGCTTACGTCTGTGATGCCGCCCTTACAAGCCCAGTCTCTGGCTCAGGTGCGCCCACTCACGCATGCCCACACCCTACTCCAGGCGTGCGTGCAGGCCTACAGGGGTCTATCATTGATGGAAGGGCGGAAAAACCTGATCATTGTTCCACTTATCCTATACTTGGCTACGTGTTTCTGGAATGAGGATGAAGGACAGAGAGGAAAAAGGGGAAGGAGGCCAAATGTTTACTGAGATGAGGCCCATGATATGGCTGGTGATACCAAGAAGACACAGCCTCTGCTCTGTGTCCTAAGCACATCCTGGCCCGTGGGGTGGCTGCAAACTGAGGAGGAGGGAAAAAAAGGAAGAGAGAGCGAACAAAGCCTTGGGAGGCCAGCCTTTCATGCTACGAGGATCATTTTCCCAAATCCTTCCAACCCAGGCTCTGTTGAAGGTTCTGCTTTCCAGCTTGGCTTGATTGCATCGGTGCAGTGAAACTGTGATGTCCCAGTCTTACTCAAATGTAGTCTTCTCTGAAGCAGGGGCTGGGCCACCTTGGCTTAAATATGGGGGGAAGACCTGGCTGCAAAGTGCCTAGCCCGGTCTTCATTCCTGCTGTGTTTGAAATCAGGTGAAAGAAGATGTCGGCAGGGAGCCAGCCAGCCCAAACACATCCCTCAAACTGAAGGACGCAACTCCTCGGTCAACCACCTTCCCAGAGAGGAAAAGAGTGGAAGCCACAGGCCCAGGGGCTAGCTGACACTGCATTCCGGGGACCTGCATCAAGGAGAAGATGTTATTTCGGCCTTGCTTGGTTGGACGGCAAATACGTGAGCCGCTTTATGAGGATGCAGGATGTTGCCGAGTCTTCCAGTGCACAGCTGAGCGGCCCCCACATGAGAGTTAATCACTCACACCAGGCCATGTGGGCTGTGGGAGCGGTCCGGTCCCGGCATGTCTAGGTTACCAGCTGCTGAGCTGAGAAAAAACTCAATTAAAGCTACATTTCTAAGATCCCTGGGGATGCCTCTCGCCCCAAGGTTTTTGCTGCAATCACAGTTATAAACCAGCTGCAGGAGTTTCCTCAGCACTCAGGCCACTGCCGGTAAAGAGAGGGCATGCTGGTTCTCATTCGTTTGTAGGATGAGAAAACTAAGTTTTAAATGTCACTGTTCCAGCAGGAACACAGGGTGTGACTTTGGGCCCAAATTGTAACCTTTGGGCCGGTTGTAAAACTCAAATGTTGCTTGCAATCTACTTCAAGTCCCCGCTCCTGCATGAGTCTGTGGAGTGCTTTAAAACACTTTTGAAAACATAGACTGTTTTTGTGTGGTGATTTTGTAAGGTGTTAACTCAGCCACATGGAAGCCAGGTCTCCCAGAATTCCCTTCTCCCTAGAGCTCCAGATGAGATTTGGGAGGTGAAAGTGAGTTGGAAGCCATTTTTCTGAAGGTCGGTGTCAGGAGCAGGCACTCGGCAGCTCACCTACATCGTCCCCCAGCTGACCGAGCTCGTTGGCGTGGGGCCCAGCTCTCCCAGGGCCTGGGCCAGGTACATGTACAACTCTGACAAAGGGCACCGGCTACTTCTGCAGGTCACCCACATGCTCCAGGCAGGTGGCAGCGTCCTCACAGCTCATTTGTCTTCTCTCTCCCTCACCACAATACCAGCTTTCTGTCCCCGCTGCCCCTCAGTGACCCCGCCCCAGCATCAGAAGCAGAGGCAACAGTTTGCCTAGAATTCTCCATCCGCACCCAGAGTGGTTTCAGTTTTCTCATCCACGTTTTAAAGTAGCTCATTAGATATCACACACTGGAGGTCTGCTTTTCTGATGGAACCCCGGCTGAGGCAACGTGAAGAAGCAGCTCCTTCGCGCTAACTGGCGAGAATAAAGGGAATAAATGACAGCTAATAGCAGTCCTTAATCTTATGAGTATGTCGCCCCCTTTTCTCAGTGGGGACTTTCAACAAGGGTGTTATTGACCAGTTGTCTGCGTTTAGCCACCTCGTCCTTTCTTTTCCTCTCTTCCCTCTCTCCTCAGTGGTAGTTCCACGTGGTTTCCAGTGCCGACCCTGCTCCCAGAAGACCCTCTTCTCTGCGAAGATCAGGGCCAGCTGATGACAACTCCCACACTTCAAAATGTCTGTGTGTTTTTGGCCATACTGCCTCTGAGCAACCACTGTTTCCCTTCCCCATGCTGACCCCTCTGCTCTCAGCCACCAAAGGGCACTCCAGGACCCCCAAACTTGCATGGACTAATGGGGTCTGGCCATCTTTTCATGTGAAAGCCAAAGCAGACCTTTAGTGTAAAAAGAACTTTACTAGAATTCGTGTGAAGAGAGAAAAAAGATGAGAAAAAGGAATATTCCAAATAAAACACCCCCAAATTACCAATCCCTTTGTGGGTAAATGCCCAGCCAAACAGGGTTGATTGTGCCCAAGCAGGACCCCTGAGACCTGAAATCTTAATACAAGTCTAAGGCACCTTCTGATGGGGATCATGGAAAAGGGGCAAAAGGTGCCAGGCAAACTGGAGCGAAAGAACAAAATCGAAGTACAAATCAAGATAAAGGCTGCCATTGTCAGCCTCCCCACGTGTCTCTATTTGTGTCTCCTCTACACATTTCCTTCCATGTCCCCCAAGTACTTGGTGCAAGCCAAGAAGAAAATCCTTCTTTCCCACATGTCTCCCTTAAGCCCATCTGCCTCCTGTGTAACATAGCTCCACCTGGCCACTCAGCCTCGCCCCTAGTTAAGTGGAGTGGGGAACACAGTACCTCCTCCTTTTATGGAGATGCCTCTGTAACATTCCTGGGTTATTGAGCCAACTCCTCTCCCTCTTCCTGCTTGCTTCATCTTTCTTTCAGTCTCAACATTCTTCTTTCCCTTATGGAATCCGACCTCCTGCCTTATAATATATGCAGGTCACCTATTCCATTGTTTCAGATCATCTTTCTTAGACCTCACTGCCTCCTCAAGCTGCCTTCACATCCTTTTGCCTTCCACCAATCTCCCTGAAGGGGAGGTTGTCGCCTCCACCCTCGGCACCCTTTTCTTATTTGGTCCTGGCAAAGGTGCTCAGTCTTGGCAGCTCGAGACAGTCATCTGGGGCCCAGGTCCCAGGGCCAGAGTTTTGATTTAGTTGGTTTAGGGTGTGATCTAAGTTCAAGGAAACATCCCTACCTCCTCCTTTGAAAATTGAAAGCTCTCGAAGGGGGAAGGGCACAACTCCATAAACCCAACCTTCCAGGGAAATTATGCTGGATTAAATTAATGAGCAAGTTTTACATACTAATACCTAAAGCTGGTGAGAACAAGCCTCTCATTCACTGCTAATGACTGGTATTAAGATCTAATCTCTTGGAAAAACAACCTAGCAAACATTATCGTAAAGATGTACAAAGTATTTAATCCATTATTTCTACTTCTGGAAATCTATCCTAAGGAAGTAATTAAATACTGAAATGTATTAAAGTCTTCAAAATGTTCACTGCAGCATTATTTACAATGGTGATAAACTGGAAACAACCTAAATCATCAAAAGGATAATGTATTAATGGTGCAGTCATTAGAAGATTAACAAGTAAATTAAAGGAAAATTATAAAGACTATATACATGGAAAAATGCTTATGTATAATGATAGATAGGGAAGCAGGATGTAGAGTTATAATTCAGAGGGTCAGGAAAAACTTTGTACAAATCAAGCTTCGTTGAAATGATAGGTGTGGTCTTCCAGATGTCAACTTTGTATTTTAATACTGAATGCTAACTATTGGAAAACTGGGCAAATAGGCTTTACAACCATATTGTGTTGTTTTTTTTGAAGATTTATTTTATTTTTGCATACAAGCTGGGATGCAGGCCAGAGGTGTGGGGCGGCAAGAGCGAGCGTTCACCAGAGATAGAGTGGGGAACAGAACAGGCAGATCAACCAAAATACACTGCTGAGGGGAGTAGCAGGCGAGGCAGGAGAGGTCTGCTGCACCATGTGGGAATCTCCTTGGCCATACAACCCTGTTTTTTTTTTTTTGTTTTTTTTTAAAAAGACATTTTCTTCTAGCCTTCCGTAAATTTTCAGTGTCGCTTTAGTTGACTTTTTAAAAATACATTTGGAAACAAGGTTAGCAAGCTGGGTTTGTCCTGATATCATCACGCTCACCCTAAACTTGAGTTTTGTAAACACAGTTCGGGACGATAACACAATTCCCTTCAGCCTCATCCCTTTTTAGGGAAGCTGTTCTCATTTCCCCGGCTGGAAGATTTATGAGAACATTTGACTTAATGCTCTCTGTTTCATCGACAACATGATTTCTCTAATGAATTTTTTTTTTCTTGTGGCGAAAAGAAATATTCAAGCTTGCGGTTAAATGCTTATTGTAGACAATGATCCTAAGGGACATCATCCTCATCTTTTCCTAAATTTCCTGAGATAATAATTGATGCTAATTGTGTTTTGGGATCACCTTTTGGCCTGGGAAAGAGAATTTGGGGTAATAGAGAAGAGTGATCATTTCATAGCTTCATGTTGATGATGGAAACGCAGCTCAGAGTATAACAAAACACATAAACACAAACAGATACAAAACTGAGTTTATCTTTAAATCAAGATAAAGGAGAGGCCAATTGTATAACATGACCACACACCTCACACTTCTGAAAGGAACGTGTGGGTGTGTTCATCCCCCCTGGAATTTTGCCAGCTGCGGTCACCATTGCCACCCCCTCCCATCACGGGTCAGGCTGAATTTGAGGCCTCTTGTAAGCTCAGTCTTGTTCCAGATTCATGTTTCATCTTGAGGAAACGAGGATAGTGCGTTTCGAAAACAGTGGCAAGAAAGCATCACTATGAAATACTGCAGGGGCTTCTTTTAGATCAAGGCGAATATCTTATCAGTCAATGCTGAGTTCTCTGAGGGAAAATCAAGTGACCGCCACCTTCCCTCACTCCCATCTTTACTTTCTGGTGAGGAGATTTTATGATCCTGTCTCTGCAGACAGGTTGAAACACACCCTTATTAACCTGAAAATATCTTATTTGTTGATGTTCAAAAAGTACAAATATTTACATCTTCTGGAAAAGTCCAAACCGCCTGCAGCTCACTTCCTTCAGGCCTGATATACTTTGGAAGCCTGTAACTGTGGTCAAAGGCATCATTCATTCCCCCAAGTCCAATTTGAGTCCAACAACATCCTGCTTAAAAACCTCAAACTTTGTTTACATGTGTGACATAGGAATTTTCATATGTTGCATTTTTTTTCCCTCCGAGGACTAAAGGGTAGGTGCAGGAGATACAGAGAAGCAGCCAAGTATGATACAGAATTATGGAAAGAGCAAAACTATGCAGAAACACACCTGTTTGCCTTTGTACACTTTGGAAGCCTCTGGTATCCAGGACAGTGATGCATTTGTGTTGCCTTTGGGAATACCATAGAGTTTGAGATCAATTAATTAAAGTGACAAATGGTGCACTGTTTCCTACTTCCAATTACAGAATCATTTAGATGAAATCCGCAGTGCGCTCTGGCATGCCCCAGAGACAGAGGGCCATGGGGTGGACCGTAGAGTGGCCATCACAGCTCAGAACCAGCGAGGACACTGCTGACATGCCCGTTGGGTTGAGGCCAATTTCACAGGAAAGGAAGAGTTACATTGGCCATACCAGAAGAAAAAGCAGCTGACACCAACTTCTCTATTGAACATTTGTTTAGCCCTCACATTTCCTATGAATTTCTTTGGGGACTCAAATCCATGCTAAGATAAAGGTCAACTCTGGTACTGTGTTTAAGATTTTTTTTTTTATACATACAAGCTGGGGTACAGGCCAGAGGCGTGGGGCAGCGAGAAGGTTCACCAGAGACAGAGTGGGGAGCAGAACAGGCAGATCAGAACTACACTGCTGAGGGGAGCAGCGGGCAAGGCAGGAGAGGTCTGCCTCGCCATGTGGGATTCTCCCCGGCCGGGCGTCGAACTCGCGTCGCCGCTGCCGACAGCTCCACAGCGCAGCGCTTAACCGCTGCGCCACCAGGGAGGCCCCCGGTACTGTGTTTACATTTATAATTCAGTGAAGGAACTGGCAGGAAATTCACTGAGAAACATTCGTGGTCTGAGACGGGTGATGTAGAAGGAAACTGAGGCAGTGACCTGCCAAAGTCTAATGTGGAACTTGGACTTGGCCAAATTTCCAAAGCATGGATGTGTTTTTACTAAGTCAAAAGTGACTCTTCGGGAGTAAGTGTGAACATGTGTGGGTGGATCGCAGCAGGATCTTGTGGCGCACAATGCTGAGAACCCAAACTGTGAAATCCTTCGTGGTTTTGCAAATAACCTCCTAGATGAGCTTGGGAAAGTGATCTTATTTCTCTGCCCTGTTCACAAGGTAGGGAGAGGCCAAATTAGGGCATCATCCAAGGTTTAAGATGATTAACGTTTTCCTTAACACTTTGAAGAGATCAAATTAAAAATACAGAGAGAAAGGCAAAGTGAGTGGTTTAGGTTTCCCTTGGAAAAGAGTACATTTAAGGAAAAAATTATTAGTCATGAACTTAATGTCATATGTACACAGGCTGATTTTTAATACTGCACACTTGAAACTTACATAGTGTTATAACAATAGTACTTCAAAAAATCCACTCAACAGAAAGAAAAGAAAAAAATAATCAGTTTCCTTTATCTTCTCAAAGAACTTATCCTCCACAAGAGCTTATTTCACATAGGTGTGAAAAAAGTTTCTAAAATGCCCATCAAGTCATTCCACTTTCTGGGTAAAGCTCACGGTGCCTGCTGCCTATAGAATTCAGTTCAGATTCCTTAATTCTGCAACCAAGATCATCTGGGGTCTTGTGCTGCCCACATTTCTGGAGTCAACTCCCACCAAATCCATCATTCCCTCGACAGGAACTCTCTAAGGCTGTACCCGGGGGGTTGAGGGGCCACCCTGCTTGGTCACCATGGAGATGCAGCAGAAGTCCAGGATGACAAACAGCCCCATCAGATCAATTATCCAAGGCTAATTGCATAGGGACCCAGAAGATGATGTCCTTGGTCACCCTTGTGATACTGCCACCAAAAGTCAGGGTTTTTCCACTAATCTCCTGCAGATATTTTCTTCTTATCTCCTCTTCATCCTTGCACTTGACCCCCGCCTGCTAGGAGCTCTCTAATATGGCACATTGTCAGGTTTGCTGAGAGCTTCAGTCTCAGCAGAAGCAAAATGTAGACTTGTCCATATGAACTTGAAATACACAGTAGCAGGTAGCGAGCTACTGAGACGCGACAGAGACCAAGCTCCCAACAGCTTGATGAGGGCAGCAATGCACCTGGTTCTGGGTAACCATGACGTGGGGGGAGACTCAGCATCTATTGGGTTCTGTATCCCCTTCCTTGGGACATTGTAGTTGCCATGGTGCTGCTGTTTACTTGCTGGGGTAGGGGTTACTTTGCTCTTTGTTCCTCAGATCACCCAATCAATTGGTCTTGCTATAGGGCAATAGTTTGTCCTAGAAGAGCCAGTTTCTCTCCGAAAATCCCAGTGGCCTAGTTGCACGTGACCTCGAATTGCTTCCCTCCACTCAATTCTCTCCTGGATTGGCCTAAGTGCATCTTACACTGAACCACAGAGCAGCCACCCTCAGATGAGATGCACAAGTGAGTCCAGAAGCCAAATTACATCCATCTCACTCACTGGGTATGAGGCCAGCCCTCACCTACCCTGCTGCCCCTCCGCCTCTCCTTGTCCGCCATGAGCTTGTTGTCACCCCCACTTTTCAGATGTGGAAGCTGAAAACGCAGGCTCAGTAATTTGCTTAGAGTTATAGCTAGACGGGGATAGAGCTGAGGTGTGGTCTATTCCAAAGCCTGCTCTCTTCCTTGATGCTTATCATATTGGGCTTATGATGGGCTAGAGTCTTTCCGAGCAGTTTACTTGTGACAACTCATTTAAAACTCACAACACCTCTGAGGGAGGGGATGTTTTCTTCTCCTACAGAGGAAAAACTACAGCTCTGAGAGGTTAAATAACTTGCCTGATGCTGCATAGCCAGTAAGTGGCAGAGATAGGATCCAACTCGCAACCTGACTCCAGAATCTGTGCCCCTTCCTCCCACGAGTCAGCCTCTGCCAGCTCCAGCCTGCTGAGCTCGCCACTCAGCTCTGCGCGCCCGTCAAGGGCAAACCCAGCACGAAGGCCCCAGAGAGCAGCATGAAGAAATACGTGTCCCTGGACTCAGGGACTTATAAAGTCCCACTAAAAGGTGTACTGGGTATGAGGCCTTTACAAAGACATGCCGAGAGTCCTGTCTCACCCACATCTCCAGAGTTACTTCTAAAAACCGTAACAGTGTTCCTTTTGGGAAATTTTTACAGTGCCCAGGCCTCTGTGGGTCAGGGGAGGCTGAGAACTTGCAAGAGCCTGGCTTTGGTTTTATCTCCTTAGATAGAAAAGAAATCCGCTTTCTGTGGGATCCTAAGGAGAGCCAAGCTGTTGACACTGAGCAGCTCTGCCTGCAGAGAAAGTCAGTGACTACAGCAGAAGATGACCGTGGAAGCTTGACCCGGAGCAGTTCAGCAGCAAACAAAAAAGCCAGAGGCCACAGCCCATGTCCAAGTCTTCCACGGGCAATTACTCAGTGTCTTCAGTCTCCTGGGGCAAAATTGGGGCTGGGTGAGGACTGGGAGCTGGTTTCTGCATCTGTTCTCCCAGGGATTTTTTTGGACAGCCCATGGTGCATAGCGCATGGTTGAGTTAGAATGCAAATTTGGGGACCAAACAGAATGGAAATCAAGCCACGAGCCCCAGGGCAAGTTCCTGAATCCCCTATGGCCATGTTTACCTTATCCATAAAAGTGAGCTAATAACAGTGTCTACTTCACAAGGTTCCTAGGAGGGTTAAACACAATAATCATGTAAAATCTAGGGTCTGGCTCAGAGCCAGGGCTCTTTAAATATTAGCTATTCATTATAAAATTCCAAACACAAGCCAACTGTTAACTCTTTTGTGAATCCCCCTGTCCTTTCCTTACCTCCCCCACCCTAATCCATCTCCCTTTTCTGGGGTTGAACAATAGGACACACATATTGAACTGTGATGATGTCTGTCTGACTACTCAATTAGACCATGGACTTCCTATTACCTGAGGGCTGGGCCTGACCTATATGCCACACAAAGGCACTGTTAGTGCTGGCTGGACTAGTTGATAAGTAGACACCTACCCTGTCTACCTACTGATCCAACAGGCCTCCTATACTCAAATCCCACCTGCTGTGACTAGAGGCCTGAAGAGATATGTCTCCTCTTCCAGGAAATGGTTTCCTCTGAAGACCCTCCTTGCGACCTCATGTTCTTTCATCCAGCAGTAGGGCTCGGGGGAGAAAGCATAGAGGGACTCAGCCCTGAGCCAGGTTTCCTGATGGGGCCAGAGGGAGATGTGTAGTCTTACTTCCTTGGCCCTCTGACGACTCGGCCTCCCTGAATTCCTTGTATTACAAGAGTTTTCTAAATTAGCCCCAACATTTTTTTTCTCTCCCCCAATTTTTCCTGTACACCAGTGCTTCTCAAGGTTTAACGTGCATACAAACCACCTGGAAATCTTGTTAAAATGTAGGTTCTGATTTGGTTGGACTGGGCCGAAGCCAAGGTGCTGCGTTTCTAATGAGTTCCAGCGAGAGGCAGGTGCTGCTGGTCTTCATTCAACACTTGGAGTGCAAGACTGTGCCCTGCTGCCAGGTTAAGCTTCCTGAGGGCTCACTACGATCATGTCGCTTCAGTGGATTCGAACAGATCTTCCACCGAAGACACAGAAGAATGGCAAATGAACACAGGAGACGTTGGGCAGGATTAGTCACTGGGGAAATGCAGTTGGAAACCACAATGAGTTTCCACTACACACCTATTGGAATGGCTACAATAAACACAATACCAACTGCTAGGGAGGATACAGAACACCTGAACTGTTATTTGCTGCTGGGAAGATGCAAAGTATTACAGCTGCTTTGCAAAAACAGTTTTGCAATTAAAAAAAATAGTTAAACATACACTTACAAATACTTATTTGACCTGGCAATCTTAAAAGCTTTGATACTTGCTCCAGTGAATTGGAAACTTATGTTCACACAAAAACCTGTACTTGAGTGTTGACAGTGGGTTTATTCATAATAGCCACAAACTGGGAATAACCCAAAACATCCTTCAACTGATGAATGGATGAGAAAACTGTAATACATCCCACAATATTATACTACCCAGCAAAAAGGGAACAACTATTAATGCACACACAGATATGGATGAATCTCAAATGTGTCGCATTAAGTAAAAGAAGTCACTCTCAACACAACTACTTGCTGTATGAATGAATTTTTAAGCCATTCCAGAAAAGGAAAAACTACAGAGATAGACAACAGTCGGGCATTGGGCAGGGCCGGTGTGGGGGAAGCGTTGGCTGCAGAAGTTTAAGGGAATCTTGTGGCATGACAGGAATGTTCTGGAGCTTGATTGTGGCCATGTTACACTACTAAATACACTTGCCAAATCTCAGAATGTTAAAAAGGATGAATTTTCCTGCATGTAAAAGATATCCCCAAAGCAACGATTACAGCACCACCACCAACAAAGTACCTTTAGTGACTCCCTTTTGCCCAAGGAATTAAAGTCCAAACCTCACTGCCTCTACCCTTTCTATTTCTACTGTTCATTTTCTCTAAATGCCAGCTAAGCTTTGCTGTCATCCCAATGTGGCCCTGGGTTTTCTTTGTCTGCAAACTGGTAAGAGTCTCCTGGAATACTCTCTTCTTATACAAAATAAGTAGATCACAAATAAGGAATGAATGGATTTTCAAAATAATATTCCTTGGTTGCCCATTGACCAAAATGGTGACATGGAAAGAAAATCTTGCAGCTCTACCTCTTTCAGTGAGGAGCTCAGGTATGTGTAAGGGTTTTATTTTACTGCTCGGTCCTATGAACACAGAGCAATCAAGTTAAACTTCGAGTGTGCTCGAGAGGCAGCAGAGAGCAGTTTGCGGCCTTGGAAGGCTCTGGCATGCATCCCGCCCTCACAGGACGCTGCTAGACACCCTTCTCTGTGGCGCAGGTGGGGAGGGACCAGCCTTGCTGACAGGAGAAACTGCGGTGGTGTCACCCGGCAGGGCTCATGGTGATTGATTTCCTTTCCTCACTTGCTTGTCAGCAGACGGGCTCCTCACGTCCCCACATCCCGTTGCCTTCCTCTGGGGGAGATGCCCTCTTGCCAGACCCACCCTCCCCCCCAGTACAGCCTCTCAGGGCCTCCCACCGGTTTATCAGCCCTCACCACTCTTTCTCCACAGCCCTGGTGGGCTGACACACTTGCAGGAGGGAAATGCCTCCTTCTAGGAGAATCTTCTGGGAGTAGATTCCATGCCTGCCCAACTGAAGTGCTAGGTTGGAGACACCAATGGAGAACCCCAAATCCTTGACCAAGCCCCTGCTATGATAAGCCCTGAGGGAAGTACACATGCATGCACATGCAGGGGGAAAATTACATTCTGAGGGCTCCTGGGTCCCAAGCCTCCATGTCATCTCCTGGTAAGCTGGGAGGAGCCAACATTCCACAGGCTGGAGGCAGGACTGGTGCCTCCGTGAAATTCTGGCTGACGGCGGCAGCACCTTCACCTGAGCCCGCTAAATTTCACCATTTTTGAGGGAAGGGAAGATAAATCAAAGAAAGCGAGTGGCTCTTTACCCCACTGAGGCGCCTCTGTCAACACGGCCCCACTGCATCTTTGCTGGATCCATGGCCCACGGTCCAGGCACCTCTTTCTTATGAGGGGGAGGTGGGGAGGGGTCCCAAGGCTTCCCCTGCTGTTCAACGATGGTGACATGGGAAAAATTTTAAACCTGCAACATTCATAAATTCCCTGCCAGATGGGTTACACAAATTATGGAGCTCAGTACAGAATTATGGAGTCCTTTGTTCAAAAAGCAGAGGGAAATTGTCTTTAAAGTGCTAAAATATTATATGCAATGTTGTACATCAATATTACTGCAATAAACATTAAAATAAGTACTAAAATGTAAAAGTTTTTCATTTCATCTGCGGTCTCTCTGCATTTGCCATGATGTTTTTATTTGCTACATAATGTTCTAAGTAAAGAAAATTAACATTTTAAATTACTAGCATGCATTTTACCATTCATCTCTGTATTGGGCGATTCCTGCTTTAAATGTAAAAATGAGAGCATTTAATTCATATGTAGCATCACAGAAATGAGTTTGTATTTTATAGCTTGTATATGTCCATGTATTTCATTTTTACTGCAGCCATAGAGACAATGCACAAAACAAATGCACCTGTTTTTATTTCATGTCTTGCTGTGCACATCCTCTACCAAAGCTCCCCACCTTCAGCTTAGTGAGGGTTAGGAAGCAGTGAAAGGGAAAGGACTAAGGTTTCGTCTCTTTCCCTTCCTTCGATATCATTTTTTAGTGAAAGTGACTGGCTAGCACAGGGAAGTAAAAAAGGGTATGATCAGGTTCCTTCTGGCCTGAATAGAAGTCATGGTTTCAGGGGGCTGCCATGGACCCCAGATTCTCAGTACCAGATGGAGCTCCTTTACCTCGTACTTGCTCTGAGTCTTGCTGACCTCCCTATGCTTTGTGGTTCCACTTGAGTTCATGGGGCATCATGAATGATAAATATAAGTAGATGGATGCTAAATGCAAGAGGAATGGTGAACACATCCACTGCATTTATCTCCTCTCAAATGCATTCTCCACGGAATAAGTGCAATCCTTTTCTGTTGCTTTTACTACTCTTACTTAACATCTGCACTGCCCCTGTGCCCTCCTGGGTCTCGAAAGCGAAATCCCGTATATTTCCTTAAGGGTCAAATCTCTCAGAGGCCAAAGAGTGAAGAGGGATTTGGTCTCATGCTTTGCCTCTCTGGAAGGGTAGAGGAAGGTTTTTAAACTACGGTCAGTCAGAGCAACAGATCAGAGGGGTTTTGGCTGATGTGAGAGACACGTGGGGCCCCATAAGTATAGTCTGCGGGAACCCCACACCCCATCCCTCCACCACCACCAAGACAAAACAGACACTTGCTAACCAACTGTTAGCATGTGACAGAGGACTATGCAGGGACCCTAAACTGTTAAGGAGTACGTGCTCTAAAGGGGGTCCAGCCTCCATGTGAACAAAGGCAAAAGAAGATGATATCATAAATTTTTAATAGAATTGCTCTGCAGAGAGAGGAAAAAGAGAGAGAGAGAGAAGAAAGGATTTCAAATAACAGCAAACTAAAAATTACCCATCCCTTCATGGGCAAAAACCCAGCCAAATAATCTTAGACGAAAATGGGGCTGCTGAAGCCTCAAAGCTTACACATCTAAGGCACCTTCTGGCAGGGAACCACAAGAAAGGGGTTAGACAGGTCCAAAAGAGCTGGGACAGAAGAAGAGACTCAAAATTCAAAATATACCAAGTCAAGGTAATGGCTGCGCTGTCTCTGCCAAGGACTAGAAGTAGCTTCCCATGAGTCTCTCATTCAGCAGTACCAGAGTGCAAGTTGAAGCTGGAAAAGTAAGACAACATGTGGATCCAGTTATAAACCCAGCAGGTTCATGATGTGCTGGGAGTTGTAGTCCTCAGAGCTTGAGCTCTCATCTCGTAAAGATGGGATAGGGTCTAAAATTGTCAGGGAATGGAGTTCATTCAGAACATCATTTACAGGCTGAGTTTTCTCCTTATTGTTCCTCTAACAAAACCTTTTCCATGTCTTTCAGGCCATGTACTGCCATCTTGTGACTCCTTTACCCCTCCAAATTGCCTTGGGGTTCATTTGTTAGGGTTAGGGGAAACAGGGTCTTCGCTTCTACGGCTACTAACAAAGGTAAGTGGACCTTAGCCACCAATAGGCATTGGCGCTCCTTAGCAGGTGCTGCCTGTTGGGCCCTGAATGTGGGCCTGCTCCCGGCAAGAGGAGAAAGCAAGTCAGAGGAGCAGACCTTCCAGGCCCAGTGGCCTTGCCACATGGGTTAAAAATGTGGGTAACACTGCCCTTGTGAACAAAACATATTGTTTACTCTATCAGTTGGCCTCGGACTAATCTGCTCAGGGTCATGAAGGGGAAGGTTGCGGTGAGACCCTGGCAATTCTCAGTTTGGGCTCCCTGGGCCTGACCAACACATCAGCAGTTGATTTCTGTGTACAGTTTGCATATGTGGGTGGGGGGGGTCCAGGTCCTTATTCCAAGAGTTTCCAAAATATATAATTTATAAGTGTCTTTTTTCAAAAAACAATATAAATATTTTAATTATAAAATTAATACATAGACTCTGCAGGAAAACAAAAAAAGGAGACATAAGCGCATAACTATCGGTTTAGTATTTTTCAATATACACATATGTATACAACACTGCTTTTTGTTGGGTTTATGGGGGAAGAGCTCACAATTCAGTTCATATCAAATTTTACTGTACTTTTTTACTTAGCAAAATCTTATAAGTACTCTCTGTCATTAGAGTAATTTTTAATGGCTACAGATTATCTTAGCATTTGTATGCATCATCATTTGCCTAAGCAATTCCCTTGTAAATGAGCTTTTATATTCACTTAAGACTTGGAAGTTATGTGTTTGTTTCTAAAACTTTTGTCCCTCAGAGTCCACCTCAGAATCTTCAGTTTATGTAGAGTAACCAGTGATAACTTTGGAAATCACCAAAATGCCAACTTCACTTGAGAAGTACAGCAGGGAATGTGAGTGTCAGTGGGCCCTTGAGGAAAGGGTCTCCTCTGTGCCTGGGCAGCACGCATGCCCTCAGGGTCCTCAGCTAGCCAGAAGGATGTCCTCCAAGATGCTCACGGCTGAGGCCCCGAGTGGCTTCTGACACAGACAGAGCTCCAGAAGATACGTCAGTGCTAAATCACCTCCTGAGGGGAGGCTATTTCACATTCAGGGGCTGTGTCATCGGTGAGCTGGAACAGAACTCAGCTACTCAGCTTGACGTTCCAGAACTTAACCACATGGGAGAACAAAGCACTGAGATGGGAAAGTCCCTTGGAGGGAGAATCAGTTGTGTTTGCATATCTATACCGTATGTCTGGAAGCCACACCCACAGTCTCCTGCAAGTCAGCCTCAAGACTGTGGAAGTCCACATATACCCTTCTTCTCTCCTTTGGTTAATAAATTAAAAATTGGCTAAGGGGAGAAGGTGGTCAATATCTTCCTGGAACATGACAGTCACAATATTCTCCCTGGATAACAGGCAACAGAATCCCAGGATGAAAGTGAAAACTGAGGTAGAAAGGCCTAGAACTTGCTTTCTGACCATAGGTGACACAACCCTTAAAATGAAACACCCCTTCCTCAGGGGGCTGAGTTACCACTGAGGTATCTTCTGAAACCCTGAGTCACTTAGCTCCGGGAAATATGGGTGTGGACCAGACTGGGAACTCTCTGGATCCTTCTCAGTGTAACTTGGACCCACCCTAAGCATCTGGGGACCTGGAAGAGGTCCATGTTGTCTGTCCTAGACACTAAGGCCACAAGAGAATCCCAGAGACTCAAGAGACTCCAGCGCCACCTTGGATTCACCCCACTTTCTGGCTCTGCCAAATAGCAAATGTCAGGATAAATGAAGGCATGCATGAACAAATTAATTGCAGCCTCCCTTCCTCTGCAAAAGCAGAGCTTGGCGGTGTCCCTCTGCAAGGGCAACTAATGGCCTGAGGGAGTCAGAGGAGAGGCCGAGATGTCCAGGGAGCCCCGAAGGCACCCCCAGTCGGGAGAGGGTGGTCTGTGGTCAGCATCCCAAACCTGAGCTCTACCCATCGAAGCCTGGAACCACACCTCTGTTCCTCAGTGTTCCAAACTCTAAGACAAAAGGGACAGTCACAGCTTCTGTATCTCATTTATGAGATAATAAAGACAACAATTTTCACTGAAATCTTGTCAGGTGTTCCCACCTTCCCTGTTGACTCTGGGGCCAATGAGCAGCCTATTCAGCCTAAGC